>BHDV01014855.1:15949-87868 GCA_005406045.1 Adoxophyes honmai
CCAGTACCGGGACCCGCCGCAACCGCTCGCTCCGGCCGATGAACCGCTTTCCTCTGATAGTGCTGCTTGGAGTTTCGCTTCTGGAAATTGATATGGTCCGGTTAGTCTAGATCAATCAGCGATATACTCAGATCAGAGATTTACTCGTAATTCTATGTCAGAAATTCGGATCAGTGTCATGACGTAATAATCGCGTGGAGAACGCTGTTCATGGGTAGGGTTTCTGCTCGAGATTTCTCGAAGCGAGAATTCCCGGGAAATCCGGCCTTACTCGAGACGAGAAAAATAGTGTCGAGAAGTCGAGAATTCGAGAAATCGCACCACAAATAATCTCGCGTGATTTTAAGATTAAAATGGCCTTCCGCAACACTTTTTACAACGCGTTCTTCTTCATCGTAGTATGCTTGGATTCGGCCAATCCTTCCCCCGCCCGCTCCACTCGCGCCACCCGTTCCTAGGCTCCGTAGCGAATGCGTCGAGTTTCGTATACAGTTCGACTTCCACCTAAAAGCGGCGGTTCGCGCCGCGACAGAGACTTGCGACCGCGACAGAAGACCGCGACCGGAGACCGCGACAAGTGTCTCGGTCTCTATGCCTCTACTGTAGCTCTAGACCGAGACCGGCGATCTCCTCGACCGAGACGTCAGAATCGGAGAGTGTTTCAGTGTAGCCAGTTGTGTTTTTGTCATGATGGATATCCGAAAAAGAATAACAGAACTTCTATTGGAAGAAGTAGATAAACTATAAGATACACAATATTGTCATTTAAATTTTCGTCTTTGTGGGGCTCTATCGTGCATCATAATATTGGACGATGCTGTCTGATCAGTTCGATTAGCGTTACGCATACTTCGTCGGAAAAAGTACTTGCTCATTTTTTTAGTAAAAACACGTATGATTTGGGCGCGACACGAGACACTATTTGTCCTGGGCAGCGACCGTCTCGCTGTCTTCTGTCTCGCGTCTCTGACTTCTGTCTCGGTCTCGCTCGCGAATAGCCGCTCATACTATTGCAAACAGTTAAGTGATGGTCGCGGTCTCCGGTCGCGGTCTCCTGTCTCTGTCGCGGCGCGAACCGCCGTCTTAAGAATATTACGCTGCAGAAACATGTCAAAGAAGAGTTTGGCCTCGAGTTGGCTTTGTTGTTAGATGTTTGCACCAGATGGAACTCTGTGACGATAATGGTTGAACGATACCTCAAACTGAATAACGCCATCAAGAAGGCACCGATTGATTTAAATAATTATGTACTCAATGTGGAATGACGGTTATATCGGAATTTTAAAAACATTGTTTAGCATCTTACACCCAATTAAGTTATCTGTTGAGGCAGTATCGAGAAAAGACTCAACCATACTGACATCCGAGGCAATTGTAGGTAAATGTATTGATAAAAAACTCGAACCAATGGAAAACGATTTTTCCACAAGATTCTTGGAACATCTTGTTAACAAAATCAATGACAAGCTAATTGTTAACCTAATATTTTCTTTAGTTAGGTGTCCAACAGCATACCATCAGAATACCAACGGAAAAATCACACAAAATTGCAGCAAAACGACGCTAATCTATACTAATATTATAAAGCAGAAGAGTTTGTTTGTTCTCATCTCGGGAACTACTGGTTCGAATTGAAAAATTATTTTTGTGTTGGATAGACCATTTTTTGAGGAAGGCCTTAGGTATATAACATCACGCTGCGACCAAGAGGACCGAAGAAACGTTGGAAAATGTGGTTAAAACGGGGAAAATTAGTCGCTATTCCACGCGGACGGAGTCGTGGGTACAGCTAGACAAGAAGAACTGTTTAACAGATTGTTTCGGAGCAATGTTAATGATACTGAAGTGTTTATTTTGCCTTGTATTCACGATTGGTAAATTTCTCGAGATCCCGGGAATTCCCGGGAATTTGTAGTCGAGAAATCTCGAGCCCCGAGAAAAAAAATAGGTCGAGAAATCAGAAACCCTATTCATGGGGCCCCAAGCGGATGCCCCGAGATTCACTTAGTGGCAGTCTTTAATACCTATCGGCTAAAGCAGAGGTTTCCAACCAAACTTATTTTACTCAAAGACCCCTGCCAAACTCCTTAATGTGTGTAACATTTCACACAGCTCTCAGGGCTCCTGGGGGGTCCAACCACTAATGTTATAACTGGAGTTACGAGGCTGACACTAGACGAAGCTCTTTTTGCAAGCGACGTCAGTAACTCGTCACGGCGTCCTGTCTTCTGCAGAATTTTGGAGTGGAAAGGAGTGAACGGAGTACGGAACTGCGTTTTAACACATTCACGACCAAGCCTAAAATCAAAACATCTGCCCGGAACCGAGTAGTCTCTAGCTAGTACAAAATGAACCCGGCTCCCGGGTCCTCGGTATTTCGCGAATGTTTTGAAGAACCCGGGAGCCGGGTCCTTGGTTCTGAATGTGTTAAAACGAGCATTGTCAATGATGATTGCAAAGATGGCCAGTTTATAATTTTAAACAAAAAAAAACGACTTCTAGTTAGCAATATTTTGAAAGTATTCTGTTTACGGCATGTAAAATCTTGACTTCATCAACAAATTACCGAAAACGCCGTACATCTTCATATAAAATTTGAAGAGTTCCCTCGATTTCTCCAAGATTCCATCATCAGATCTTGGTTTCGTGCCAATGGGACCAATTTTGAGTTACACCCTTCCGATTAAAAAAAAAAATTTGAAAATCTGTCCACGGGTCTCCGAGATATCGATTGACATACACAAAAAAAAAAATTGAGAACCTGCTCCTTTTTTTTGAAGTCGGTTAAAAATGGGACTGGGCAGGCCACATCAACTCGACGCTAGCCTACTGACCGCTCTGGATCGGGAGGAATGGAGGACATGGGGGGGGGGGGCTTTGCCCAGTAGAAAGATACTTATTCAGGCTAAATGTTTTACTCACTGGCGACTTGTGAGGCTTTGAAGGTAACAGCTATGTTTCTCGGCAACTGGCCCTAGACCTCTATGGATCGAGAGGACATGGAGGGAGGACTTTGCCCAGCAGTGGGATACCAATCCAGTCTAGATATTATGTACTCACTGGCGAGATGAGAGTTGTATTATTGTTGTACTCACTGGCGACTTGTGAGTTGTATTATTGTTGCACTCACTGGCGACTTGTGAGTTGTATTATTATGCACTCACTGGCGACTTGTGAGTTGTATTATTGTTGCACTCACTGGCGACTTGTAAGTTGTATTATTGTTGTACTCACTGGCGACTTGTGAGTTGTATTATTGTTGCACTCACTGGCGACTTGTGAGTTGTATTATTATGCACTCACTGGCGACTTGTGAGTTGTATTATTATGTACTCACTGGCGAGATGAGAGTTGTATTATTGTTGTAGTCACTGGCGACTTGTGAATTGTATTATTGTTGCACTCACTGGCGACTTGTGAGTTGTATTATTATGTACTCACTGGCGAGATGAGAGTGGTATTATTGTTGTACTCACTGGCGACTTGTGAGTTGTATTATTGTTGCACTCACTGGCGACTTGTGAGTTGTATTATTGTTGCACTCACTGGCGACTTGTGAGTTGTATTATTATGTACTCACTGGCGACTTGTGAGTTGTATTATTGTTGTACTCACTGGCGACTTGTGAGTTGTATTATTGTTGTACTCACTGGCGACTTGTGAGTTGTATTATTGTTGCACTCACTGGCGACTTGTGAGTTGTATTATTATGTACTCACTGCCGACTTGTGAGTTGTATTATTGTTGTACTCACTGGCGACTTGTGAGTTGTATTATTGTTGTACTCACTGGCGACTTGTGACGCGTTGAAGGTGACGGCTGGCCCCAGACCGCTATGGATCGGGAGGTCTTTGCCGTCCCTCTGCAGAGTGGGATACCAATGCAGGCTAGATATTATGTACTCACTGGCCACTTGTGAGGCGTTGAAGGTGACGGGCGTGCGCGCGAGCGGCGTCCGCAGCGAGCCGCCGCGCGCGCCGCCGCTGCCCGCCGCGCCGCCCGCCGCCGCCGCGCTCACCGACTGCGGACATGATGCTAGGTTTACACGCGTGCCACTCAGCATCCTGGCAAGCAACACGGCGCGTAGCCCTGCGGGCCGGGCTCGCCAAACAAGCACACACGCGTGGCGACGCGCGATGCCAAGCATGGCGGACACCATGGATGTCGATATCACGAGATACTAAAGCGATCGCACGCCTGTGAACAGCCAATCGGCCAGCCAACATTTTATCTTTTGAAATGTGCCAAAAAAACCGACACTCGTCCCGTTCACGGCAAGCGCAACGCACGTGCACATTCAAACAGTCGAACAGCCCGTTCTCATGCTTGTGCTTGTGTTTGTGCGCGTTGAGTGTCGTATTGAACGGGAGCGTGTAAACGCGACATGACACTTTACACTCTCCAAAATATAAGAGCCATCGTCTTATGTAGTTGTCACAAACGACTGGAGACTATAGTCCGAGCCAGCAGAGCTATTGTCTAAAACAAGCCGCATGCACACGTTTCCCGAATACGATTTCGGACATCCAAATGCATCAGTGGAAACTACATTAACTGAAGGTAGAATCAGACGGTTCATTTTTGTTCATTTTCTTGTTTGTTTCTTCGTCTTTCACTCGAAAGTACACGTCTGAACACAAAAATGAACCAAAAGTGAAAATAAAATGAGTGAAAAATAAGTAAATCTTCATAGTGACCATTCATTCGAGTGAACCGTCTGATTGTTGCTTTACGCTCACGTTCACTTTTTCCGAACGGAATAAATGCCGCACGTACCTAAGTTCCGAATTCGGAAACCGCGTGTATGCGGCCTACCTTGGATGTCCGAATACGAAAAAGGAATTCGAAAAACGTGTTGTATGTGGCTTGCCTAATGCACTGAAAATCAACATCTATTTCACGTAAGAAAGCGATCTACATCTCAAGCATCGCGGTGAAGTACTTTCGCGTAAAAAACTCGATTAACGCTTGCTAGAACTTTGCACAAAAATAACTTTTAGTAAATCATTCGTTCAATTAGGTTTAAATGTAAAAATTCAAATATGGGTATCGACTACGGTTGCGATGACGGTTTTAACTGTCAAATCGAACCCGATGTAGATTTTTACTGCGTTAGACAATAGCCCAGTAGGGGCAGTAGGACAACCTCTCAAAACTTACCTGACTAAGGCGCATTAATACGTAGAAATATATTTATACAATCGCCAAATTTACACGTGTCATAGTTATACATGTCGTATCACAGCCATAACTATAGGTGAAAAATTACGTAAGTCACCTGTTGTATGTGTGAGTAATGAGTGCGAATAGACATTCTATTTCTAAAATTTGAAATAAATCGTATGGTTTGCAAACTCATAATTTGCTTTTTTTTCAGGTTTGGTTATTCCTGGCCACTTATGATTGACACGACTGTCACAATAAGATATTATCAATATCAAGTAATTGACTTCATATTTTTGCATCGTTCATTGCAAACTGTACACAACTACATACAACAGGTGAATTATTATCGAACCGCGATTAGAAAGGGATTCGAGAGTACCGTTAGCACAATTGTACTTAATAAATGATTAAATATAATTATAAAGTGCAGACCCTTATAGATAATAGAATTAATAGCTGAATATGATTTCATATTTAAACTCTATTCTCGGTAAATACAGTCATTTTTTTAATAAAAAAATTTAATATCATATCTGACAAATCTGTCACTAACCACATTATTTCGCTTTATCAAATTGCCGTAGCTGTTCAAAAATACATACTTAAATAAAAAAAATATTTAAAATACTTTAAAATTGCTACAGGTTTAAGAAAGTAACTCTATTTGATCTGAAGTATTATCTCTTAATGCTATCAGAAATCAATAGAAAAACGCTACATAATTTGATATTTTTTCCTTGCTTTAGAAATTCATTGTACCAAAATAACAATTTACTTTATCTGCATACTCTACCACTGACAATGTCATATCATGCATTTAGTTCAAAAATGACATATGAGCTCAATCCCTTTCTAATCGCGGTTTGATAATACTAAAGTTTTTTTACCTATACCAACAATCCTGCTAAAAGATTCCACACTTATATTGAACGCAAGTAGCAAGAAGTCTTCGAGATAAAAGGTACCCAGAGTAAATAAAAAAAAGTGGAGAAACTATATTGTAAAAGTTTTAAAAGCAAGCTTTAATTGATATAAAGGCTATATTAATATAAAGCTATAATCAACGCAATGCCCCCGATCGCTTCATGGTTTGGGTTATAAAATGGTGTTTTCATACCCATTTTTGTATAAAATGTAGAGAAGCTCAATAAAAATAACAATTAGAAGCTCAAAAGTCTAAAATGTATGTATGTGAAGGTGTAAATCGCATAAATTGAGATTTTGTCGAAAAAACAACAAGCAAGTTAGCTTCTAGTCCGTCACACCTTTAAAATAGTACAATACAAGTAAAAATAAGAAATCCCAAACTCAAATTCTACACATACATACCTGAATACCTTATCTCATATGGTACCCAGCTAGTGAAATAAAAATAACGTTAATAAAAATCAATTACAAACTAAAATTAAAACAAAATTAAACTTAAAATAAAAAAGTTGCTTGTGGTCATTCTGGGGAAGGGTTAGTAACTTGGTATCTTAATTTGAATAAATTTAGCTTTTTTTTTTATCGTTCGGCGTAAGTAATTTAACTAAATGTAAAACTTTCATAAGTACCACGACAAAATGATGTGATAATACCGTTTTCACGGATTTTAATAATTAATATGCAACAAAACTTTTTATTTAGCTTTTATTAGTTGTATTTAACTTAATTTGCGATACTTTAACTAGGATCCAATCTGATTTAGCACTGGAAAAGTATCTAAAAACGACTTCATTTACACGCAAAATAAAATAACATTTTCAACAAATTTTACTCTAAAAAAACCAAAAATTTTCACGACCAAAATTTTTTTAGTTGAAAATTTTCGCGCGCAAAACTTTTCAGTTGAAAATTTCCGCGACCAAAATGACCACAGCTACGTGCAGAAACAAAACGAACCTATTTCTCTGTGCAGTGTGGCGGGGCGAGCCGCTTGGCGTGCGCGATACTAACGTGCGAGGGCGGGGGCTCGTCCTCGTGCGGGGCGCGGGGCAGGCGCCGTCGCAGCCACGCGTGGCGGAGCGCCTGGGCGGGCGTGAGGCGCTTCTCCGGGTCCCATTCTAGGCATCTGTGGGTGTCAGAGTTCATCGGTTAGATTTTGTATATTTAATATCTATTAAAGTAAACAATTTGCAGTCAATTTGCTTTTTAAAAGATAAAAAATGAAAAGATACATTTTTTAAATCAGAATCGAGAGCATAATCAATAAAGACAGTTAAAAAATTGTCCCAAAAAAAAATTCATGCCGTTTTTTTTTCATTTCAAACACTTAGTTTAGTATAAAGATAACGGAAAGGGATGCAATTTTTTTTATATAAAATATATATTAAATTATGCAGAATTTAAATTCTGAGGATGAAAACAATTTTCATTGAAATTGTTAAAAAAAGAAATGGACAAATTGAAATAAAATGGTCTATTTACACCCATAACAAATATCATACATTTACATGTGACTGTTGTCCTGTAACCTATTGCAATAAAAAGTCCCAAATATAATAGTTTTAAATAAATTACATAACCAACTCACCTCCTAATGAAGTCAATAAAGAATTTGTCCTGGCAACCTTTTAGGGCCGTGACAAACGTTTTCGATCCTGGCAGCCCTCGTGGCTTGCCTCTTCTAGACATTCCTGAAAAAAGAAAAACAATCGTTACTGCAACAGCAAAAAATATACATGACAATTAATATAGAAGGTAAAGTAAGCCATAAAAATATCATCGTCATAGTTACACTTAAACGTCATAGTTAAACAGTCGAGTTTAAACCAAATCTAAGAAAATAAATTGGAGACATTGAGGATCTCGTTAAGATGAGTTGGTTAAGTTACCACCCAAATTATCCCCGATCTATCAGAGATCCAAATAAAAAATCTATTAATTGCGAAATACCCTCCTAACATAACTATTAAAAAAAAGTAAAAAAAAACTTTTAAGTTAAACGGTTTTATTTTAGTCTAATCAATGTATATAAAACCGTTTTACTTAAAAGTTTTTTTTTACTTTTTTTTTCGAGTTTTTAGTTTTTTTTTTATTGATATAGTGCGCTGTATTTTCCTTGCAAAGACCTTTCAATTGATACCCATATTGATGAGGTTGATAAGAATTAGGTCATGCACCATTTTGTAGCGGCGGCCATTTTGAATTTACAATGACAATGAATATACATTATTGTATTGTCACCACAACTAAAAGCGCATACCGAATTTCAGATCAATCAGTTGACGGAAAGAGGGTGAAATTTTAATTTCTAAATTTGAACCAACAAAGACCAAAGAATAAAGATTAAAGACTAAAACAAACGGGGTAAGCTAAGTAAAACCGTTTAATAAAAATGCAACATGCTTTTCTATGTCAGGGTTAAAAATTGCACGTGTCAAACATTCCAAGGTAGCTAGAGAACCAGACAGTTTTATATGAAGGTGTGAAAATAGTACCAGAATTATGTAATTCGATTCGGACAGACATTCTAAACATTTCATTAAATCCATTCATGTCAAGGTTCGAACAAGTTTATAAAGATGAAAAAAATAATGAAAACAAACATTTTAATGCAATGGTTTTATGTCCCATAAAGCAAGTCTGATTAGAAATCTGACACTAAATTACTGGCGGGATGGCACAGCGCAACTCTTGGCTTTCTACCAAGTTCACCAGACTCGCAGTCAGCAGTATCACAGGAGGTATATATAGAATACGGTTAGTCTGTGACGGTTCTGATTAACTGTTTAGTCACTGTTGGATGCGTAACACTTTTTCGCGGGCACTGACAGCTCTAAAGATTTAGATGTGACTAACTTAAGGGGCTGAGTATAGCAGAACGTTGTCATAATAAACGTAATGAAGATTTCCTTTGTCGAGCGATGCAATTTCGTTGTGATGTTCACATTAAATAGGCTCTTTAAAATTAAGAGATTACATATCTGATCTATCGCTTTTCAATTCCAAATAACAGATAAACAACACGCCCAACTCCCTCCCCTCACAGTGGGGTAGGCAGAGACAACAGAGCGCCATTCTCTTCTATTCTCGCCTACTTCTCTCACTTCATCCACATTCACTCCTCTCATCACGCAAGGCCTCTAATTTAGCCTGTTTTCAGAACATCTGTGATCTGGTCGATACCTGTTCTTGGAGGGTGCATACATACATACATACAATCATGCCTATGTTCCCAAACGGGGTAAACAGAGCATACAAACCTGACAAGACAAAACTATGATTATAAATATTTCACGCTTCGCAGTCACAACAAGCATAATTTTGGTGGAAGGTTTTCAGGTGGAAGAGGTGTAATAGTGACAGGTTGCTAGCCTGTCCGCTATAGCAGACCTAAACTTATCTGCCTTAGTAGACTCTTACGACATCCACGGAAGAAATGCAAGTTGTTATTCTATCCCTACACCACACAGATTCGAGGAGCTGGCCCTAAAACACTGCCCTTATAAATTTGCTTACACGCCTTAATTTCATCTATTCTGCCTACGTGCCCGAACCAACGTAGATCAAGACAACTCCTCGAAAATCATTTGTTATTGCCCCGAAATTGTTTACCGAAAACTCTGATACCCGCGTAGGTTTGGAATCCGTGACTCAAGACATCTCCCCGATCACTTGAAAAAAAGCGTCATTTAATTACAAAATATTCTTTGCGTGTCATCGTATTTTTAAGTGTTAGTCAATGCATCGTCACGGGTGTCTGCCGGCGGGGTATTAATCCTGTGGAAGACACAACTCTGACTCAGAGGTTTAGGTCGAGTTTTTTGGCAACGTCACGCTGCCGGGTTGAATATATTTCGTGGGAGGCTATTAGATTGATAGTATCAGTGTTATGTGCCGTGATAGCCCAGCGGTTCGAACTGTGGCCTCTCAAGTCGAGGGTCGTGGGTTCAAACCCCGGGCTCGCACCTCTGAATTTTTCGGAATTTATGTGCGATATCAAATTTGATATTTATCACGAGCTATTCGGTGAAGGAAAACATCGTGAGGAAACCTACACACAGCGACGAAGTAATTCAACGTTGTGTGTGAAGTTTCCAATCCGCACTGGGCCCGCGTGGGAACTATCGCCCAAGCCCTCTCATACTGAGAGGAGGCCTGTGCCCTGCAGTGGGACGTATATAGGCTGATGATGATGATGATCAGTGTTATCAAGAGGCGTAAGTAGAGAGTAAACACAATCAGTTGGGGTTTCAGTTACGTTTGCGAAGATAGTTTGAAAGTACAGTTTTTAGAAGAGCTAGCTTTGATGTTTACTATCTAAAATTTACCTATGAGTATTTAAATCCTATGTACCATCGCGAACCGGGATTGTTGAGCCACTTACCTATGTTTGTAACTTGTTCGTGTAATACTAATCCAATAGCTGACATCCAGTCGGTCACATCGGTCATTGATTACACGTCTAAATTGCGAACAGTGGCAAGTGGCTCAACAATCCCGGTTCGTGACTGTATGTCGTAACATACGGTCCCTTCTACAATTCATGGTCTCAATACAGAATACAAGAACAATAGTTGTCGCTTTGGTATTATTTAACAGTAATTATTGACAACTATTTTAAGGAACCAATTTTGGAATCACTATACTATTACTCTTTTAAGCTTCAAACACACTGGCAGCGGAAGCGGCGCGGTGGCGTTACAGTGTTGGTTGTAATCAAACGAAAGAGCGCAAACGCTGCGAGCTTGAATCCTCCAATATTACCTCTGTAGGGACACCTAGCGCCATCTATCATCGAGGAGAACTACTGTCAAAATGGTATCCTACATCCCGCTATCGAAGTTTCGAAGATCGGTTGCATAAACACAACTTCCAACTTTCTCTCTATGGTCTTCATAACATCTGCCTGGAGAAAGATCTCTAATGGAGTATTTTCCTTACCTCCAACGAGCACGGTGCTCCCGTCCGACATGGTGTTGGCGGTGCAGTACCGCGGCAGCCCCTTGCTGCTGATAAAGTTCTTGGACCGTTTCCCCTGCTCGATCAGCTTCTGCGGCGGCATGCCCAGCATCTCGATGATGCAGGCCATCTGGTCAGCCTCGTCCTCCCCTGGGAGGAGGGGGAACCCTGGAATTGGGGAAGGGAGGTTGTGAATAAGACGTGTGTTCTATATTTGTGTCAAAGCTGTGGTGTTATTAAGTAAGACGTTGTGTCAAGATTTATTTAGGGGCGTAGAAATGACCAGGCGTAGAAAGGCACAGTTTTGAAAGCTTGCAGCGGTCGCATAAAGGGCTAGATACGGTACTGCCCCGAATTTGTGAAGAATCCGTCTGCTACCTTTTCAGACACATAAAAATTAGCATGACAACATAAGCATGAGATAATCAAGCAGTTAACATTCAAATAAAGTTAGTTAAAAATGTTCATACAGAATTGTGGCATATTCTAACAAATTGCGTCAGTAACAAGACAAGTCCGAAGAAAGCGCCTTTCTAATTATTGCACTGGAAGACGCCGTAGTTCTTCGTATTCACTTTGAAAAACTTACTTATTTGACGCTGTTGTATAATGACAAAGATCATGCGGAATTTTCGTTAATATGCCCTTAACTAGTAGTAATTTCCAAGTGCCATTTTAATCTTTACACAAGTTAATTGTGTCGCACTCATGATTGACGGAAGGAAAGCGAAGTGTCACTCATAAGGACCCTTTGCGCACGGAACCCTAAAAAGGTAAAGAGCCGTACCTGTAAGCAGTTCCGCCAGGATGCAGCCCAGGGACCACATGTCGATGGGCATGCCGTAGCGAGCGCCCATCATGACCTCGGGCGCGCGGTAGAACCGCGACTGGATGTACGTGTACACGCGCTGGTGCTCGTAGCAGGAGCTGCCGAAGTCGATGACCTGCAAAGATGGGAGATATAGAATTTAAAAAAAGATCCAGCTTTAATGCGGGCACAGATATCTCCTAGACGCTGAGTTCCTAGAGTCAGGAGAGGACTACTCCGTAGTCAGCCGGCTTAGTACAGCAAGCCGCGAGTAGAGATACGCGCGAGATAGACTGTACCTGTCCCTGTCTAACTACCTCTAGAGACGTCAGAAAATGACGGGTAGATTATCCCGCACGCGACGCGACTAGAGCGTGTTCCCATGCTAAGCCTACAAGTACGCTCCGCCCGTGACACTTCATGAACTCTACGGTGAACAGGTAATGGTAGAAAGATAGCGATATTTTTACGCCTAAACAAATTCAGGAGTGGACTATAAACCTTGTATCCCCCCTTAAAAATATGCCCTAGGCAATGTAGGCCCTTACTCTACGACACTAGGTGTTTAGGACCTAGGGTGTGGGTAGTACCTACTGACGAGGGCGGTGCGGATTAGAAACTGCTGTATCGTTGAATTACTTCAAATACTTATCGCCAGTGACACGCTGTCAAAGTCTTTCTTGTTTTTCAGGGCCACTGTATATAAAACCAGCCAAGTGCGAGTCATATTCTATAACTGTGTGAAAAAATACACCAACCCAAGCATTCCCTTTACACAAATACCTACACAAAATCGGGTTCTACAGTTACAATTGTCAATATTATAAATAAGTACGATCGTGTACTACGATCTAACTAAAATGATGAATGTAAGATGATCGTATTTCGTCCCGCTGAACCATATTGAACTCTACCATCATTTCCTGTTCAACTGTTATGACTTATGACTGTTTACGCTCTGCTCCGAATGATAAATTGTAAATACTTATTTTTTTATCAAAATAACGCAGCATTCCATAAGCACGTTAAACAAAGAAAACTAAGCAAACTCAAGCTTCAGAATCATAATAGCTTACTTCTATTAATCGTACATACATATAAACATCGGCCATATTCCCTGCGAGGTAAACAGAATGCCGCTTCTATTTTGACATACTTCTCGCGCTTCATTTACATTCATCTCTCTCGTCTTTACACGCTCGACAGTTTCTGTCGCTTCTAATTCGACCTCTTTAGAACATCATTGATCTCATCTGTATATGAACGTTTTTTGAACCTAACATAATACACTTCCCTAGTAAATTTGCTTATACACCCTTATGTCGTCCATTCTCTCCACGTGACCAAACCAACGCAACAATCCTCTTTCTGTCGGTTACAATATCCTCTTTCAAACCATACTTCGCTCTAATCACACTACTACTCGTCTCTTGTCATTATGTTATGTCTGTCAATATGGCTGAACATTTGAATCATTAATATTAAATCGAATAGATTCTGGCGTCAAAATTACTCAGACAACCATTAGATCCCGAAACCAAATAAAAACACTTCTCTCGTTTAATCTACAATACTTATTTAACACATCTGAAAATCCGAGTTCAAAGCAAGCTGTAGTTTTCTCTATAAATATTTGGAAGCATTCCTGATTATATAATCCATAATGGATATTTTCATTTCCACGTACTTAACAGACAATTAATAACGTGCGAGAAATCGAACCAATCTGTCCGCTGTTTTTGTATCGTTTGATGTTTATTTAGTTTAAATATTCTAACGTACATTATGGGTGTTTTGATTTACTGTAGTTACACATGTTGCCAAAGATTCCATGAAAACTGGAGTCATTTTGGAAATGCGTTCTCGTTACTGTCTTGGATTATTAACGGCTTCATTGAAGTTGGTTTAAGAAAAAATATGGTAATCTCTGTTACCATTTTTTTTTATGTAGCAGCAATTTGTGACATAAGACAGACAATTAAATATTAGAAACTGGAAGAATTTGTATTACAATAAAGGTAATCTTTAATAAAAAAAAATGGCTTCTGAAATACATTTAAGTAATCATACAAACATACATACATATTCTCACGCCTGTATTCCCAGGAGGGGTAGGCAGAGCACATGAATTCAAAAATCCAGTGCCACGTTTAGCAAATTCAGGGTAACCAGATGGTCAAACGTAATATTGCGGTGACAGGTTGCTACCCCATCGCCCACAATACACCAACCACCAACCCTTTCCCAGAGTCGACTCTTACGACACCCACGGGAAGAAAGGGGGAGGTGCTATTCTAACCCGCCACCACACGGTGCAAGTAATTATCTAGGTTCTAAATAAAAAAGTGGGGGAAATTTCGTCAGTGAAACGTTTTCAAAACCAAAACCATTTCGCATCTACAGAACGTCAAGTGGCTACATAGTAACATAGGATACGATTACTTTTATCCCTTTACACGTTATGATGACTTTTCCAGTAATGAAAAATACAGATAACTCACGTTTTAAATCAAATTTAGCTCGACATATTTACTGTATAACTGTTCAGTCACGCGTAATGAGAGGTGGTGTCCGCCGTGGATCTAGACGAAGGTACACGGATTGGCCCAATACATGTCGAACTAAACTCGAAGATGTAAAGTATCAAATTTTTAGTGAGTCTTATATAGTTTCATGATAAAGATTACCAGTCTGTGCAAGTTAGTGTTTATGACGTCACGAACGGCACAGTTTATATTGAGGTCGCTTTATATAAACTAAACTTCCGAGTAACAGATCGAAATAGATTGAACTTGCTAAACGCAAGCTCACCTGCGCGTACGCATGCGTAATTGACGCAAGCTTGCGTTTCCGATAACTGCGCATTGTCAATGAAAATCGGTTAAGCGTGAGTTGGACAATCGATTTAAAATAATTTAAATAGGTACTAAACATAGATACATGCATACATCACGTTTGCATAGGTACCCTAATGGGTAGGCAGAGCGCACGAAACCCTACAAAGACAAACCATGACTATTTCAAGTATCGTGATAACTTGTAGCATAATTTACAGATGTTAAGTTGGCAGGTAGGTATAATAGAGGAAGGTTGCTAGCCTGTCGCCACGTAGCGTACGACATCGACGGAAAAAATGGAGAGGTGTTATTCTAAACCCGAAACCACACTCTACTCGCCCAATAAAATAGAACAAAATGGATCGACTGGACTAAATTAGGTACTCGAATAAATTTTCGCTGTTCAGACTCGTATAATTACTAAATTACTTGCAACTCGATTAAAATATGTACTAATCTAGTCAGTACTAGGCCTCTAGTTCTGCAGGAGCTCTAGAATCTAGAATAGAAGTAACGGCTAGGGTTGTTGGTAATTGTAAGTAACTGGTAAAAGCCAGTCGTGCCGTATATCATTTTTATGGCACTTGGGAGAATTTAACAGGCCTTGTTTTAGGTTTATGGGACGTCCTTTTTTTCGGTTGATTTGTGTAGTTTTGCGGCAATTGAAAGATCAAAGGCCCGTCGTTTACTAAGAGAACTACTGTTGAGAAACTAGAGAGTGTTGGGTTGATGTATATTTTTCGTTTTGGCTCCATAGGCTAAAAAAACAGACTGAAATCTAAGGTAAATGTCCCATTGTTTGAGGTTGTGTACCTACCTACCTACTAGTATTTGTCGCCATACATTGATTTGATATAAACAACCTCATTTTTGCGATAGCAATAGCCTGTGTGATGTCGGGGGAGAATAACACTTCTCCATTTCTTCCGTGGATGTCGTAAGAGGTGACTAAGGAAACCAGGTTTAGGTATACTTTAGGCGACAGGCTAGGAACTTGTCACTAATGTACCTTTTCCATCTGTTTTTAAACCTATGTTAGAAGTGGCTGCAAAACGTGAAATTATCATGGTTTTGTCTGTGTAGCGTTTCATGTGCTCTGCCTACCCCATTTGGGAAAATAGGCGTGATGTATGTATGTATGTAAGTAGTATGTATAAACATAATATTGAAATGTTTTGAATGAAGGTATCGATCACCCGGACTTTTACCTTATATTGTCCAAATAATAATCCAAAAATATACTCATATTTTGACTTTCCCTTAACCTTAAACTACCCAACTTTACTATTCATAGCCATTTTCCGAGAATCAGTTTGATAGAAAAGAGGTAAACTGCAAAATAATCATGACATTTAGTAAATGGGTGAAAAAGTTGTTCCGCGAAGCGCCACTGTCATTGGCAATGACCCAAACCACTCATGATTTTACTGGTGATGATGTGTGAAATACTACAGTCGTAACAGTAAAGGTTGTATGTTATTTAATAATGGCTAAGGTTACAGTGACAGCAATATAATAATCACGTAATAGGATTATTGTTCAAATACTTGACACTGACCTAAATGACGATGTTTAACTGTGCCGTGAATCTCTTTGGATGCAGAAGTGCATACATTTCGTAGAGACATGTCACGCCTGTATTCCCAAATAGGGTAGGCAGAGCACGAGAAACAGAACAAAAAAGAAGTGAACGTGAATATCGCGTATCATCGCCACTAAGCAAACTTTTTTTTAACATTTAACTAAACCAGAAAAGCAAGGCCTACCCCTCTTACCACAACGCTGTACAATTTGAGGTTATATTGTGAATAACCGAAAAGGAAAACACAGATAAAACACTAAAGTCTCCAGCGTCACTATGTTCGTCTGTCTGTCTGTATGTCACAGTAAATGATTTCAGAAATTGGTCATTTACGATACCGAAGTTACCGAACTGAGTCAACTGTGGACACATTCCATAATTACTTGTAATAAAGTCACAACACCTGATATTACTATCTCTCAGTCGATCTGGGCATTAGCAATTTCAGATCAAACTAAAACCAACGCAGCCCCGTTTATTTTAAAGTTATTTATCGGAAAAGACAGAAATCGTAAATGAACGGTAAGTTTCAATCATTCAACATAAATCTGTCTCACAGTCAACTGCACTAATTTATGCCGTGGTGTATTAGAAAGGCTTTATATTAGATTGACTTAATTTCCTGTATGCTTGCTGAACAAGTAAATGATAATATTTTAATTAAAATCTTAATATTACGCCATTTGTAATTTTAATTGCATCGTTAAAGGAAGTAGCATCGATTGGTAATTTAGTTTAATTCGTTCGATTTTATAAGGAAATAGCTAAGTTAGGTAATCAATGGAATAAAGAATGTTTTCACCGTCTCATATTTGGACACTTCTGTAAAAATATCTTGGTTATCTATGAGTCAGGAATTTTAATAAACTAAGTATATTTATATGTATGTACGCGGGACTTAATCACGATTTTATTTACCTTAATCTGCCTTAGTCGTCTAAAGACATTCACGAAAGAAACGGAGAGGTGTTATTCTAAATGTGACACACGGAACCACAATCGAAAACTCCCTTCAAATTGAATTAAACGTCGACATATCACGAAGACTTGCTGCGGAAAGCCAGTATGAAACATTTGTAAGTTTTGGCGAGTGTTTGCCAAAAGGATGGCAGGAACTGTCACAAGACTAATTACCCGGTAAACATCCCATTGACAGACAAGTACAGTCGACCAAGAAATTGGTCTACCCCCTCAAGATCGATATTCATTTGAATCTCACGAAACAACAAGGTCGATTTCCCCTCGCCATAATATTATGACAGTGACAATGTCAACCTTGTGATAATTTTGATCTCACAGAAACTTTTGTCAAAAGTGGTAGACCACTTTCTTGGTCGACCGTACCTATAGTTTCCAAGGAATTGACAATTCTCGGTATCCCGATGACGTCCGCAGGTGAGTTGACAGTTGACATTATTTATGAAACCGCACGCTAAATTGAAAGAACGACGTGTATTCGAATCCACTTGAAAGTCTACCTTGACGTTTTAATTTAGAGTCGGAAATATAGCAGGGCGTTGTGTCGATTATGTTGTCAGTGAAACGTGCCAACCGATTATTGGAACAAATTTTAGGCCAATTCTACTTTAACCTAAAAATCCTGTTTACACATTTTAAGCTAAAGAAATAGTTTTAAAAATTTTCTAGTAACCAGCATCGTCAGTTGATTTTACATTATGTGTATCCTTCTATACATCCCTTCGTTAATTAAGCACTATTATTATCCAGATTGAAACACGTTTCAAATCATTCTATTTCCCGCTCCTTTATTTCATAATAAGCCATCTTGGTTCCGGTTTCTTCTACGTCACCAGTCCATTGCGACATGCCACAACAAGGAGTAAAGACAATTTACAGCTCACAATGTCCGCTGTGACGTCCAAGGACTGTTTTAGGACGTCATCAAGAGAAAATTAATAATTCCTGTTGTATTTCAATTTCGACAGTTTGTTGTACAATTTCTGAAATTATTCTCCCAACGAATTACTCTGAAATATAAGGGTTTCGAATCTACACGGCCGAGAAAAACACGTTTGAGAGGCTATGCGTCAACACAATGATGATGGTATAAGATTAGATTATGTATTGTAATCTATTGAAAGAAAGCTTTCTTAGCCTTCCAATGTGTGCAATAAAAAAAACGTAAGTAAAAAGAAATAATATTTATGACATACAATTAAATGATCAAATTAAGATTACCCTTAGTAGAAATAGATGGAATGGAAGGATATAGTTAAACTAGATAGGGAATAACTCATTTTTACATTGTATATTAAAATGCACGTACGATATGAGATCACAATCAATACAGAAAATAAAGCATTTGAAGTAACGATTTGTCTGCCACTTAGACAATAAAAGTCGTATCTGAGAGTGCAAAAGAAACAGAGATTTTAAAATCTAATAATTTGAAAGCATGAATCGCTGCCCAGAGAATATAATGATTGCACGTAATACCCAATACAAATAAAAACCTTGTCAGCGAGGTAACTAATCTCCGAGTACTTACTTCAATGGTGGTATCACTAGATAACCTTCTCTATTCCTACGGTATTCATCCAAACCAGTCTTCATACAAACAAGGAAGAGAAAACAGGATTTGATCGTGATTCATTGTCTCAATGATTTTCGGAAGGTTAGAGCAGGCGATGATATAACAGGAACACTTGCAACACGGAATATGGTTCATTGTTTAGACGTACCTTTCAATCAAAACAATAATTCTTCTAAGCGTGCGGTGCGCAATATTTCAGTGAAGCGCTGAAATAGTTTTCAGTGTTTTTTTCTTAAAAGGTGCGTTGTAGCATGATCAGATCGTTCTAGAAATTTTTCGTTGTTTCAATCATAGGCAGATTCGGTTGGAAATTGTCGTTTTAGATAACGATTTAGATATAAGAATACTCGCAAAATGTGTAGAACTTGATCGACCATTACCCTTTGATCAAAGTATAAGGTAAGTCTGAAAAAGTGTCGGATTGAGAATGACATCTATCCATTTCCTCCATGGTTATTAACAGGTGAGTAAGACCGCATACAACCAAATAAACTAATCGCGAATAAACCAATTTTTCATATGAAAATAGCGGCTAAGAATTACTTATTCCACGACTAACTTTGAAATGTCTAATAAGCCATTTTCAGTTTTTTAATGTTTTAATGATTCGCCAGTATTACGAGTCGGTACTCGAAAGTACGACAAAGTATTTATCATAGTAAGATTATGCCAGTAGTTTTAAAATGTATACAGATTTGTTTGAGGTTGTAACTGGATCAAAACATCGACTTTTACGTTCCGCTAAAACTGTTTACGTTAAAGAAAGCTTGTTTTCAACAACTGATACAAGTATTGACAGGGCTAAAAATACGTGTTGAGCCAGTACATCTTTGATACGCTGTCAAGAATCGACGAAGAATCAAAACTCCTCAAAATATTTACAAACGCCATACGTATTCGGAAGGAAAAATGGCACGATGGAAGCGCTTGTTTATAAGCGCCAAGCGCCAGTCGCGTGGAGTGAATAGGGATGTCGACTGGTTTTTAAATATGTAACTCTAATTTAGTCTGTTCCTTTTCTTGTTTTTTTTTTTAATGTCTGTTCTTTAGATTATAGAAAAATATGATACACGTGTTTTTTGGTTTCATCATCAGCCTATATACGTCCCACTGCAGGGCACAGGCCTCCTCTCAGTATGAGAGGGCTTGGACTAGTTCCCACGCGGGCCCAGTGCGGATTGGGAACTTCACACACAACATTGAATTGCTTCGTCGCTGTGTGCAGGTTTCCTCACGATGTTTTCCTTCACCGAATAGCTCGTGGTAAATATCAAATTCGATATGGCACATAAATTCAGAAAAATCCAGAGGTTTGAACCCACGACCCTCTGCTTGAGAGGCCACTGGTCGAACCGCTGGGCTACCACGGCTTGCTGTTTTTTAGTTTATCAAACAACAAAACATCGACAAAGTTATTATCAAACCGCGTTTAGAAAGGGATTGAGCTCATATGTCATTTTTGAACTAAATGCATGATATGACATTGTCAGTGGTAGAGTATGCAGATAAAGTAAATTGTTATTTTGGTACAATGAATTTCTAAAGCATGGAAATAATATCAAATTATGTAGCGTTTTTCTATTTCGATTTCCGTTAGCATTAAGTAATAGTATTTCAGATCAAATAGATTTACTTTCTTAAACCTGTAGCGTTTTTAAAGATTTATTTTCTTTTTTTTTATTTATGTATTTTTGAACAGCTACGGCAATTTGATAAAGCGAAATAATGTGGTTAGTGACAGATTTGTCAGATATGATATTACAATTTTTTGTAAAAAAAAATGACAGTATTTACCGAGAATAGAGTTTAAATATGCAAATCATATTCAGCTATTAATTATATTATCTATAAGAGTCTGCACTTATGAAGATATCAAATATTGGTTTATAATTATATTTTCATTTATTAGGTACAATTGTGCTAACGGTACTCTCGAATCCCTTTCTAATCGCGGTTCAGTAATACAGATCATCAAACTTCCGGAGTGGGGGCTTGTGACGTCACGGTAATGTTTTTAGACGCCTACCCTATTCTGTGTTCAATGCCCGTTGGACACTACCCCAACTACCCCTACTCTATAGTATGTAAACTAAATTAAAGCTTGAATGATACTGGCCTATTGTCTTAAGCCGCGTATCCACTTGAGGCAGCCTCGGGTCGAGCGGCTGCCTCACTCCGAGGCTGCGCAAGTGGAGACGCTGCCTCGACCTGAGGCACGCCGCGACTCGAGGCAAATTCGTCGCCTCGACCCGAGCCACATTTTGTCGGTCTCTGTGCCGTGCTCAAAGGCGCCTCAGTCCGAGGCGTGTGTTTAATGGAGACGGTCGCGCGCCTCAGTCCGAGGCGTGTATTCAATGGAAACGGTCGCGCCCATCGCCTGCTTCGCAATGGAGAATGAGACCGCTATTAAGCTAATAAAATTATATGAGGGTCACCGTATTCTCTGGGACCCATTAAATAAAAAGCACTGTGACAAAAATGTGAAGCAAGATGCGTGGAATGATATTAGTCTCAATATGGGGATTCCGGTGGACGTTATCAAAAAGAAAAGAAAAAATTTCGAAAGCTATCGCCACCTTACAACGTCATGTCCAATAGCAAGTGTTCACATCCATATATATAGTTAAGTATATTGCGGTAAAATTCTTTGATCCACCAGCGATGCTTCCTCTTTTGTATTGCTTTTTGTTGCCGCCTCTTTTTCTTAATGATGATAATTGCAATAGCAGCAGCTACTCGACGCGCGTCTGGTGTCATCGCAAGCTGACTTTTAACTGCGCAATGCGCCGCCGGCGGATCAAGCTGAGGCAACATGCCTCGAGCTGATCCGTAGCCGTTGCCTCAGGGCGAGCAGCCTCGACCTGAGGCAATTTGCTTCAAGTCGAGGCCGCTCGACCCGAGGCTGCCTCTAGTGGATACGAAGCTTTAGCCTTTCATTAAGTCTCATTCAACCAAACGATACTAAAATTTAGTCTAGCTAGGAGTAAGTAATTTTACTCGCGAGTAAGTAATTTTACCCATAAATAAATGGGTAAGAACGTCTTGCCTGGTTTGGAAATAGAATGTATCCCATAATAGAATGTTCATTTGTTTTTGTGGCAGTGGCACGTCAAATTTACATCCATGCCAAGGCATTGGCGCGTTCGTTCGAGTGCTGTTTCCAAAAATGGAACGTGTTTGTTCCATCGTTCTATTTTTTAAATTTAAATTTCGAATCAATACGCAGTGGACGTTACAAATGTTACAATCGCTAACCGCGCTACTAAAGCGAGGCCACGCTTTAACGTTTCTCGGAGATATCGGAGTGCGGTCGCTTTAGTAGGTTTGGGGTGTAGTATAAACAAATGTAGTTGAATCGCGAGAATACGCCATCAATTTTGCAGCAATTATGAGAAATCTGAACGGAAAATTAACAATGTTAGTACATTCATTGTTTACTATCAAGTGCACTCTTTTGGCCACGCCGTACTGTTTTGTCAAATTGTAACAGAATTAGAAAGATGCCAATCGTGTTTGACAATAGTTATAGGTATAGGCGAAGTAAAATAGTTTAAACAATGATATTTAGTTGCTATAAGGACGATTATTCGAGCATTTGTGGCGTTTCATTAATCTGATTTTTTTACTTTTACAAAAGTGATCAAAAAGCCTGGAACTCTAATTATGTATTAAAAGTGCAACAGACTACTGACGCAAATCATCAAATCCATAATCGAAACGAAGTAAAGTAAAAATAAAAATGTTATCCGTAAAACGAATCGCAGCGATTCAAGTGTTTAAAAATCGACTCTGCCTTGACCGTTTATTTTAAGCCGGGCGCACATGAGCATTGTTTTTGCAGCTAAAAGCTGATTCGCAGAAACACATGTCGGTGTTTAAACGTTTCATTGATAATTTCAGCACACATACACACGCACACACCTGCGTCTAGACACCTTTATTTTCCAAACAAATTACCTCCCATTCACCAAGTCCGGGTGTGCCAGATTTAATACTAATCTCCTATACGGTATATCTATATTACCAAAGAACAAGATTTTGCTAGTCTACGTGAGATTTCACTTTAGCTTTATTGTTTTAGTTCTAACACTAAACGATAAACAATACTAATATTAGAAGTTCGGCGAAACTTCTCGAGACAAGATAAATGTAACGTGAATAACTGACGATCGCGAAAATTAGCAACAAATCTTCACGCTTGTTAATTACGTAGCCAATTAATCTATTGCAACAGTTTATTTTAACAAAGAAACCAGGTCAAGAAAATCAAAACCGCAACACGAAAACGCATAACCTTCAGAAAGCACGACGTTACGAAGCTGTGAGACGATGTTTTTTTATCTATGGCACAGATAATTAGAACTATTATGCCACAAAATTAATTTATGCCAGTGAAAAGTAAATGTGGTGTCAGGGCCCGTTCGGACAGATGTCGGCTGCGTCCTCGATGTGGAATAACGATACGGTGTAATTTAATTAAGACGTTCCCGGGACACGATCCGTGCCACTAGAGGCACATATTAAAAAGTTACGCCGAACTGTACCGAATTTAAATAACGAATTTTGGCGCGAATATTTTCCGCGAACGCGGCGAAAAGGAGGGCGTGGCGAGTCACGCTACTTTTTAGAAAAATCGCTTATGCCAAAGCTGCACGGTTTGCTGAAAGTTTCGCAGAAGCTGCTTTTGCTCGATTTGTCTCCATCTCTTTCGATTGACGGTGCAATTAGTTGAAGTTTTTTGGGTCAGAGAGATCTTCATTGTTGCGAATTATCGAGTGGGAAAATCTGTTGGAAAATCGCGACGGACTGAGATATCAAGTTCATCCACTCAACAAGTCAACAAGCGTAGTGCTGATAAAAGTTACGTCTCAATAGCGAGTGTAGCTTCGGATTCTTATTCTGAACTTGTAGGAATAGCATGCCGTTAAAATGGTAAATAAAACCGTATTTCTCGTTATAACAGCAAAACCGGTAGAATTTTCGTGCTATGTGCGATCTTTTCTAAACAGCCAAGAGCGAGAGCGAAGCACTTAGCGACTAGTGTGAATAGCAACCAGTAGCGGTCCAGTTGCCACAGATAATGCTAATTATTTGTAAATCGAACGCCGTGTTTACACTGGCCGATAAGCGCACGTGCGGCGCGGCAGCTTTACGCAATCCTTGACAACCTGAGGTGATTCATAGCTCTGCACTCGATTACAGCACTGTTTATACAGGGTGGGGCCTGTAACTAAAGCAAAAAATTAAAATGTAGACTATTTAACGTATCAGTAATTAATCCCAAATGATTTTAATTAATTAAAATGAAAAATTTTTTTTTTCATGTTTCCTAACAAAATAAATCGAGCCAGCAATGTACTACCCATGCTTAGTGTCCAGTCGTAGTATTTGACATTGGCATTTACTATCGTTTCACTAATATCGAAAAACCTACTAAATTCACCAATATTTTAGCAAGAGCAAGCACATTCCATTATGCAGATATTAGTATTACGTAAGGGTCACCTTAATTAGTACGTGTGGTACGAAATGCGAAAGAACTACATGAATAAAACACTGTAAAATAACTTCTAACTGTTTTTACTAAATATTTCTAACAAAAGCATAGCTCTAAACATTGGTAACAGTTATGTTTTTCTCACCGGGTCACCTTTTAATCACTACACTGGCACCTTAACTTAAACTATTGTAAAGATGTTTCTTTAGCAATCGTTGCTTTGGTACATACGATATCCATTCCTCGAAGTTAACTCTATGTTCGCTTTACATTTATTTGCACTTGTTTAATTTTGTTACTTATGTACTTATCACGTACCAAGGTAACACGAGTCACAATAATTTTTCGTAATTGTTTAAGTTATTTTATTATTTCCTTTGGGTTTGTTTTTATTTACCAACTTGACGTAATCACATTGTCAATGTAAGTAAGAGTTTTTTTTCCATTACGGGAATTGTCAATGTCATAGACTAAATACAAGACTAACCCTAAAAAGTTTGTATTTACCATTGTGTGGTTTACGGCTTATTAATGATTAAAGTAGTTGAAAAAGGTTAAATACGATATGAACTTTTCGAATATTAATAAAATATCATAAGCATTACCTACAGTAGCCTACAGTTGGTAAGTATCAGTTATGAATAAACTGTTTTAACTTGTTAAACTAGGGGCGCTTACGAAGTCCACTTGACTACATAATTTGCAGTGCAGATGCAGTTCTTGTGCTTAGGTAGGTAGGTAGGTACGTTGGTTAAGAGTAGGGTTGTAACGGTACTTCGCCTCCGCCTCCGTTACTGCTGAAGTTCCGCAAAAAATCGTACCTCCGCCTCCGCACAATTTTAAACGGAGTTGTAACGGAGGTTTAGTTACGCGTAAGCAGCGACGCTCGACGACAAAACACGTTTTAACTGGCTTAATTTTGAAAAGTTTGCTAAAAATGCTTTCAAGAATAATTCGATCCGCATCCGCGGATCCTCCACATGCGCATCCGCCTCCGATAAGAAGGCCTCCGTTACAACCCTAATTAAGAGTGTGGCGCGTTCTTGATG
Source organism: Adoxophyes honmai (assembly GCA_005406045.1). Classification (NCBI taxonomy): domain Eukaryota; kingdom Metazoa; phylum Arthropoda; class Insecta; order Lepidoptera; family Tortricidae; genus Adoxophyes; species Adoxophyes honmai. The sequence goes on from BHDV01014855.1 coordinate 41,329, forward strand.
CTGACTCGTTTGCATTTTTCGCTTCGGTTCATAGGGTAGGGGCTTTGTTGATCGTAATGGCAGCGAACAGCAGAGAACAGTGCGTGGATGGTGCACCCTGGGCAACAACAGTTTGCCTATTCCCTTGAAGACGAAATAAGCCACATACATACATACATATTCTCACGCCTGTATTCCCAAGAAGGGTAGGCAGAACACATGAATTAAAAAAAAACATTGAATGGTATCACATGAATTGGTATTCATACATACAAACATACATACATACAATCACGTCTTTGTTCCCTGAAATAAAGAAGAGGTAAATGAGGTAGATAGAGCATAATAAACGTGACGTAGACAAAACCATGATTATGACTTTATGACTGTTTTCACGCTTCGCAGCCACTTCAAGCGTAGTTTTAGGTTTGGAAACAGATGGAAGAGATAGTATAATAGTGACAGGTTGCTAGCCTATCTAAACCTATTTCCTTAGTCGCCTCTTACGACATCCAAGGAAGAAATGGATAAGTGTTATTCTATTCCGACACCGCACAGGTAAGGTAAATAATGAATCAACGAATAATTTTATTAAATAGAGTCACACCTGCGTTGCTAGCTTTTCGAGGTTTAGGCTGCGTTTCCACCAGATATGTGCGAGGATGCGTTGCGAGGGATGTGTTTTTCATTAATCAATAGAAATGCTTCATTTACCTATCCTCGCTTAGCTTAGCTCTGGTGCAAACAGCTCAGAGGAGCGAGGTTTTTCTGCATACAAACGAAGGGAAAGATGTGTTGGAGGAATGTGTTGCGAGGCGGCGTCTAGCTGAGTAATGCTAGGATGCGTAACGAGGATTCTGTCCAGTGACTAAGCTCGGGTCCGCTCAGCCTCTGTCACCTCCTCGTTACACAGCTTCGCGCCGCATAGCTACCTCCCACATTTCTGGTGAAAACGCAGCCTTATAGGGGTGATAAGACACGAAGGCATCGTGTGCTCGTCAATATCGATTGTTTGTCATTGTGTAGGCAGCTATTCATGGGAAATTAGGTAGTAGTATTACTAAGTAAAATTTTAAGAGAAGAGTTTATTTTTTATTCCAGGAAACGTACAGTTTACAGAAAAGCGATATCGGTTTGTTTCATCATACAAGGGTTATGGCTGCTTCAATAATGAGTGATATTTTTTCTGTTCCATTAGTGAACGTGCTGGAAAACGTTGACTAAATTCAATACAAATAGTTGTTCACACAATAGTCACTTTGTTTATTTCGTTGTAGTAAAAAAGTCTTACATTGAAATAGGTAGAATAAACGGACATTTTGTTCACTTTTTTAATACTTTAGGCAGTTTTACTTGTTACTCTAAACACGTGATCTCTTTTCCGAGTACTTGTCACAGACTTAATCATCACACAACGTTTACACCATGCTGCAGCATTCGCCGTTCAGGGTGCCGTGCCCGCCTGCCGGGCTGTGCGTAGCAGACTTCACCAGGCCGCTGGTCACGGTTGGTCGTTCCACACGCAGTACACTTTGCGGCACCATAACGTGGCACTTAACTAGTTGTCTTCTTCTGGCTTCTCCATACACAATAAAATAATATCGTACAATTCAGAAGCGGCGTAGGTACTGTATTCTTGCTATTTTCAATTAGTGACGGCTTGGTGACGGCTTTTGATTTGTCAACTCTTCTTATTGTCAAAGTACTTAATTTTTAAATATCACCACAAAGTTCAATAAAAAGGTTACAAATCCGCACTCTCGAGAAAAGCTGTTTTATAGCTTACAATTAAGAACTAATTTTGATTGATGGATTTTTTGAGCACATACGATTTTAATTACGAACATCGCCCCTTTACCAAGGAATTTCCTGTACTAAGACACTTAGCGATAGATTTGCGACAGTTTTGCAGTGATCAAGCGCATTGCATGTCCATTGTAACTTTAAAGTGCTATATCTCCTAAACTAAGCACTTTGGAGCATTATGACCAGGTTAAGGTAACTGCGTATAGCCTATAGAATTAACGTTTTAATTTTTTGCCTATGTTACAGGCCCCACCCTGTATTCGCACAGATTGTTTATCGCGTGTCAAACGGTTAAGCACGTGTTCGATTGCCGATTGCATTTTGTTTCTGACTAAGACTTTTCTAGCCAGTATCCTTACTTCATAAATTTGAATTAAGAATGCGGGAAGTGAAACTCCCAACCGTTCTCATCGTAAAACGTCCCGAGCAAAACCGCGTTCGAATTTCGAAGCGCAGTTTCCAAAAGCGAGGTAAATTTTTAAAAGAAGTCGTTTACGATCTATAAACAGTTTATTTCATAAAATAAACAGATTAAGTTTTAAAAAATACCGCGAACACTCTGCTTGCAATTTATTTGCGGTCAACAGATGGCGTTTAACCCACATTTAAATCAATAAACCTTAAACTTTCCGTGAATCGCGCGGATTATAAAATTGTTATGGTCATATTAACGCGAACATTCGGGTTTATCGGCTTTCCCGCGCAAAATTAACACCCAGTTAGTTAATGTTTCCTAATTAATTTTATGGACGTCCCATGAATTGGGTCAGAGTGCACTTTTACCCCAAAAATTTGTCGTTAAGTATTTTTGAGATGTCATCTATGTCTTTGTAGCAAGTTATTTTTTTATTTTAAGAGATTAGCAAATAAAAGTATTTTTTAAGTTTAGTGTTCAAATGCATGTCACTTAACAACATGACAATGACTCAAATAAACATGTTATTTACTTAATATACGATCTCAATTTTTGTTCCCAGTTCTTTATTATTGTTCTTCCATCGCAACGAAGATTTCACAAATTCGGACCGACACAGAAATGTCATTTTTTGTCAAAAAAGCGCGAAAGACGTCAACATTCTGTGTCATAATTGTCGTTCCAGTTTCCCGAAAAATGCAACAGTACTGTGTACTTGACACACTTTTTCGCTCCCTTAACCTGGTATCTGACATTTATCACACCGAATTATCAAATTGCAACGGGACCGTCTACAATTTCATACATCATAATTAACTCAGAGCGTTGGCTTTTACAAAACAAATGAATGTCGCCACAAGCAGAATTTATGTCCTATCAAGCCGAACCGTGGATTAAATCTACAACAAAAACTCATTCGAAAAACGAACAAAATCCCAGGAAATTTGAACGTTCGTTGTTGCCAACGGCAGCGTAGCCTTCCAAATTCAAGTTACTTAGATCTACTTTTTATTGATTACGAGTAAATAATGGCCAGTTACATAAAATTGGTCACTAAAGCGTGGCACACTTATCGAGCGATAATGTGAGAAAAACTGTTTGTCGCTGTAACGCGGTACGACGTAATGTGATTGAATGAGGGCAACACGCTTCACCGCCCGCGTGGAACTTGCAGCTGATCTCATGTGAATCATTCTTTTCTTTTTCAGGGTTGCAAGCCTCACCACGCAAAACCAGCCAGTAAAATATGAAAAATTAAACCAGCAACCAAGGCAAGGTACTGGCATAATACAAAGTTCTCTTTTTGAATTTTCTCTTGAGCCCGTTTCGTTCGCGATCCATCCTTACTCGACAGCTAAGTACTATGAAAACACGGCGAAACAGAGCAAATAGACACGGTCGACTGCCTCCACGGCATTCGTGTAGTTCTACATTATACATTATTCCGGTTCGGGTCGGGAACATCTAATTAATACGGGAACTCTCCCGTGAACGCATTAGATCCTCTACGGTGATGGGCGCCTGGTACTGAAATAATGTTATGGACTTTCCGGGGAAGGTTTTAATACTTGTAATTTAATTAATGATAAGGCTCGCGCACATTAGCAGTTTCTGCAGGAAATACTCTGCCCTCTCTATCTATTTTCGTCGACCATAGATAATAAATAAGTCTTTCATGCATACCGGTTTTTTGGTAAACCTAATGATATAAACACACACACACCCAATCACACCTATGTTCCCAAAAGGGGTAAGCGGAGTACACGAAACATGACATAGTCAAAACCATGATTATGACTATTCCACGCTTCGCAGCCACTTCTAGCATCATTTTAGGTATGAAAACATGTAAGAAGTAGTACAATAGTGTCAGGTTACTAGCCTGTCGCCTAAAGAATACCTAAACCTATTTCCTTAGTCGCCTTTTACGACATCCACGAAGTGGAGAGGTGCTATTCTAGACCCGACACCACACGGTTACCATATTAACGTTTGGGTCAATTAAATTTTTTTCACATGGCAACAAAAGTTGCCGCGTACTGAAGCGATGTTATGGTTCGATGGAACGGTTTTGCGTGGAATGCATGCACTTCAAACTGGCTGCGTCGGCTAACGGTTTTCTTTACGACTTAATTGCTGATCCTCCGGATGTTTATATTATTTTATAAGTATACCATAGCGAAATAAAATGGTACAGTTACATCTTTACATCGATTCGTTCGACTTGTTTCGGTTCGATTCGTGATCCATCGTCGGGAGCAATCTAACCGCTGTGACGCGTTGCTCCTGGATAGGTCCCGAATTGACCAGAAATGGTATGTCGAGCTAATCTCAACATAAAGACGTCAGTGAGTCCCATGGTAATTTTAGGTAGGTATAATTATATCAACACATTTGAGGTCACCCTGAAATTGCTAAACGTGGCACTGGATTTTTGAATTCATGTGCTCTGCCTACCCCTCTTGGGAATACAGGCGTGAGAATATGTATGTATGTACATTTGAGGACATTTTTTGTATAAAAAGACGAAGAACCTCTGAATATCCAAAAGTAATAAGGAAAACTGGTAATGATAACTAAATTCAACTAAATATTATACCTACACTAACGTTTCACAGTGACCATAAAAAAACTCATAAGGAAGACCATAGATACCTTACGGCAAACCTTCTATGGCCACATTTTTTTTCAATTCTGAATTACAAAAAAAAAAAAAAAAGAAACTGAGTCAACCCTTCACCACAACAAGCTAAATATTGAGGGATCTTGTTATCCTTAAACTGCAACGGTTTGACAAAGAGAAAACAAAATGGATTCCGCTAACTCCGCTGCATCGGAATCTGAGTGAATTTAAAGTCTCAAATGAATTAAAAACGGCATGCTTTGTACATTTTTTTGAGATCCGCCAGCAAGAATGTGCTAAAAGTTTATTACTTATCTTAAACCGACTTAACTTAAACTGAAATTCACATAATAGAAAACTTGCCACATACCTACATCATGTCTGTATTCCCAATTGGCGTTTTTAGGTTTTAATTAAGAGGTAAAATAGAGTAGGTTGCTAGGCTGTTCCCTAAAATATATCTGAACTTATTATTCCATCCACGTAAGAAATGGCGAGGTTTATTTTACTATTGTGTTGTGTTAGTGATTCTGGGTAGGTGTCAGGAATTCATTTTGTTACGGATTTACTTATCAGCCTGTATATGAGTATAATTTGCACGTAACTTCGTAAGTTTGCCGCTACTAGTATTAGGTTGCGCAAGATTCTTCGCACATGTTTGTAAAATGCATGAACGCTGCTCTATTGTCTTAAAAGGACGTAAGTCCTAAGACTTTCCTATGAAGACGCGTCCTTTACTCTTAGTTTGGCAATCTATACTCGTGAACCCTTCAAAGACCGTTGCAATTCGAAATTTTCCAATTAAAAAAAAAGTGTTCGAAATTTGAAAATACCCCGGCCACAAGTTTTTTTCTTTTTCCTGCCAGCATTGCGAGGGCAGCACTATAGTCGTTGGGGCCCTTCACAAACCGTTGCAAATCGAAATTTTACAATTCGAAAAAAGTGTTCGAAATTTGAAAATACCCCGGCCACAAGTTTTTTCTTTTTCCTGCCAGCGTTGCGAGAAGCGCGAGGCATTGGCAGGACGCCGCACATTCCCAGAACGTTCCGGTCGCGGCCAACGATTCTTTGCAACAGGCCATCTATTAGGTAATTTGTACATTATAATGGTGATTAAGGCGAATTAGTATGTGAAACGTTTTCCCCATAGATACATACATACATAATCGTGTCTTCCGACAAAAGGCAAAACCTTGACTTTTTACGCTTCATAGCCACTATTAGCTTATTTTTTAGGTTTCAAGTTAGTAGAGGTACAATAGTGACAGGTTACTAGGATACACATCACGCAAGTAGGGTAGGCAGAGCACACAAACGCTATGCTTGCTACGGAACGGAGCCAAAACCTTGAGTATTTCCGTAGCAACTTCTAGCATATTGTTTAGATTGTTATGGTTACTAGCCTGCGCCCTAATATATGCATTTTACTTAGTCGTCACTTCCGACATCCTCGAAAGAAATGGAGAGACGTTATTTTAAACCTTCTCTACCTAATCTAATAAAACTCATGATCAGTCTGTGATGTCGCTTCTAAAAGTGCTAAAGTCCATTTTCTGCCACTTTCATCTAAAAATTACAAACAAAATTAGATCTACCATAATTTACATACAAACGTACTACCCTAACAATAGACTTCAATACGAGAATCCACTTTCGATGTTCCAAAAAATGAAAGTCATAACTGCGTTACCATTGAACAGGCTAATTGCCACGGTGTGTGGAGAGAGCGTAAACTCGCGCGCGACTCGATCGTGCCGATAAGTGAAATGACATCGTGTCGATATTTCAAAAGGATTTTTAGAGCAGAAACAATTGAGCGATGTGATTTATGTAAACTTTAAAAAGTGGCGTAAATCATTAGTATTTGGGCCAATCAACTTTTGTGTTGTTCGTCTCGTTTTTTTTTGATGTACCTAATCTGCTATCAGTGCGAACAATACGTGATCAGATGTCATGCAACTTAGATTTGCTTTTCAGAATGTGTTATAATTATAATATTAGGTCCTGTTTTATGCTCAGAAGATGCACCATAAATTTATAATTGTAAAAAGCTCTAATCTACTACGGACTATATCCCTGAAAATTTTTGTTTTACTGGTTGACCCAGAAGACGTCAGCTTGGGAGCCAGGCATAAGAAATATGTCTAATTGACCCATTTAATACAATCCCCCTATTCATTGTCTTGAGTAGTTCTCAAACACACAGGTACAGAAACATTTTAGAAACACAAGCTCTCAAAATTCTATTCTTTTTACAAATCAGGCATTTAACGCAATAAAAAATCTCAGCGTGAAACCACACTTAAACTGGCCACACACTTCACAAAACACATTTTTGCGGCAACACAATTGTTCGCCCGCGGCTCGAGCATGTTGCCAAAAAAAAGTAAATCAACGGGTGTTCTACGAAATGATTAAAATTAATGAAGCGAGAAAGGTACGGGAATCGCAATCGGGTCGTGGCCCGCTCGGCTTCTGTATTAGGCTCGCCATGATTCCTCGTAAGAACTATAGATGCTTAATGCCACGTTTAAATAGGAGATTTTGAAACATTATGAGCAAAAAGATACCCCGTGACCCAGATACTACGGAATATTCTAGAGTCTGGTATTTCTCGGGATAGTTACAGACATTATGGAGGTTGGTATTGAAAATCTGGTTCAAGAAAGGAAAAATTGGGAATTTAACGTTAAAAAAGGTAAAGTTATTTAATCGTTCCATTTCATGAAAAATTAATAACGTCCAGACTTTTCTTCAGAGTAGCGCAAATTTTTCTCGCTACGTAATAGATATTCAAATAATGAAACAGATATCAAATTCTGAAACAATACAAAGGAAACTTCAGACATGCCCTACTTATTAAATTGAAACAAATCAGAATGATTGAAGTTCCTGACAAGAACACAAATTTCTGAAGCACTTAGAACGGCGTGTTTTACGCGAGTAATGTTTACTTGAACTCAATTGCAGATTTAAAGATTATTGACACAGGTGTTAGCGGGAGGGAAGTCGGAAACCCACATCCTTGTATTAAAATGCAATTTTTGTTAGCTCAATATCTAATACCAACAACCGAGATCTTCACAAGTAGCCAGGAACCAAAAATGGGAACACCAATCAAGCTTGTTGACATGAAAGGTACCGTTACTATTAGATACAGTAGAAGTCTAGTGATTTCGTGACATGGTCTATTTAAGGAGGGTACTACGACTACCGAACTAATTGACTTTGCCCATTATGAATTATAAAATTAGGTTAAAAATTTAGTTTAGCTAGATTCTAACCAATAAGTGTTAAAAAAGCAAACAAAAACTCACAAAATAAAATCTTAGAATAACGCAACGTAAATCATTGAAACGAAATCACCCAACAAAATTAATACAAATGTAAAAGACAAGACAACCAAGAAAACGTTGTAATGACGTAAATACGTAAAACAAACCCCACAACACGTGTCTCGTATAACTTCAGTAGTTCATCAGCAAAGTAAACGTGATTGTTGACTCGTCTAAAATACCGTGGACAAGTAGGCCGAACATATTATTAATAGCCCGCGCGTCAGCGATGCACTGGGGTGATGGACGTTCACGCAGTGCTGGGGCCCTTTATAGGGCACGAGATACTGAAGAAAGTGATTCTTGAAGTCATTTTACTGATACAATTAATATTTATTGAGTACCAAAAGGTACGGAGACAATAGGAGACTTATAGGGCATGAGAGAACTGAAGAAAGTGATTCTCTAAGGTATTTAACTAATACAATAAACAACTGAACACCAAAAAGTACGGAGACCAGCCTTTGTCGTCAGTGAAGACTCTCCTAGCCAAACTTTAGCCAAGAATGATGTAAAGGAACTTAAGGAACAAATTGAAGCAGATAGTGCACATTTTGAATATAGACAACAAATCAGGAAGAACTTAGAAAAGTTATGAAATACTCGTAAGTAAAAATCAACACGAAGTGTAGGTTTTAAGATGCAGCCATAAAGTACAAACACAATCATTAATGTTCACGAACAACTTGATATATTGCTTCTTCAGCATTCTCATAATTGTTTGTCTGTTGATTTGATAGCTACTACAATAACGCTAGAGGTAATTAAAAATACAATTAACAAAGAATGGGTTTAGTTGTATCCAGCAGACTGATTTTTAGTATTTGAGAACACTAATGCTAACTGTCATAATAATAATGACTTCAGTCACGAGGTGAATGCTACGTCGGCTTGACGATCAATCTTCAGTAAAATCAAAATATTTACATAGTAATTAATTGATAATTGCGCCGAAGTTATCTCAACATGGTTGTTTGCATGCAAAATTACATGTCGGAAAATTTGCTCGTAAAGAGGATGATAATTTTACGCAAGTATCCTGGGATATTACTCGTGTGGGCCGGACATCATCGTCCTAGATGATGAAAATTGCATATTAAATGCTTCTAAGAATATCCTAGTATCAGTAAGAAACGTCTTACTAAACTCAGTTAAAAACATCCAGCCAAGTGATACAGTAAATTTTTAACGTCAACCAAGATCTAAATCTAAACAAATCTAGAAACAAGATCTTCATTCTCAGAAAGACAAAACTAAAAACAATGCCTTTTGTTAACGTAGGGACATACCCAAGCGTTTTTATTATTCAGAGGAAAACTTTATGGCTTAGCAATGACTAAACAGAAAGCAAAATGCGCATAAAAGCATTGATTTACCTACTCTAAATAAAACCTGGGCTACGCTCGCTCCGAACAATGTCATTGTCCTTTAGGAAAAATTACAATTTACGACAGATCGCTGTAACGGTGGTAATAAAATTACACAACCGCCTTATTGGAGTTTGGCCAAATATCAACAAAGGAAGGCTATTTGATGGAAAACGTGATCTTTGTGCTGAAGTTATTTAATACGTTTTAGATGTCTATCTTATATTACGTGTTTCAACAGCTGGCGACCAAATAAAACAGTACATAAACACACAATGCTGAATTGAAGCTCAAAGACATCAATGAAGAAGCATAAAGTAAAGCAGACGGAAGTTTATAAGGGAATTAAAGGATTAAAACGACATTAAAAGTAAACACTGAAATGGCAACAGACAATCATCCCGTTCCGAAGGGTTCCAAGAAAAAGAGGACAAAAGACGCGACAGTGTTTTGTTCCGACGCAGCAGGGAACAATACGCATGAGACAGCGCCATAGCAACTCCATAACGTAGAAAGGGACAAATAACGTATGCAACAAGTAAGGTTTAAGTAGAAGACTGCTGAAAATTTATGAGCAAATACGTCGAAACCAGAAAGGGGTAATGGTTTTGGCTCGATTCGCGATCTCAAGGAGGCTCGTCCAGCATTTCGGGTTGAATCTCATATTTATAGCCGACACGCCTCTTTCAGCGATTGCGCACATTCATGATCTGGATGTGATCGATGGCTGCATACCCATATGTTATCAGTTTACTGTATTCTGGATGTTGTTACAGATTTACGGTCGGTACCATATTTTATTGGATCGGTTAAACTGGTGTTGAGATTGCTTGCCCCTATTTGGTTTAGTTCGATTTATTGTCAATAGTTATTGAGTTACGGTTCTTGCATTTGTTTATTTAATTGCTGTGTCAGACCTATTTCATTTCAGATACTTTATTAATAGACACAGTAATTAAAAAGGTAAAACAGTTAGAACTAAAGGTTTCAGTATACATGCGCTTTCTTCAGAAACCGCATCCTCACCATTGCACTTATCCTTAGTAAAAACATGTCCAACTTTTCGTTTATCCATACAATCAGTTTTGGAGAGCGTAACTTCATCGAAAGCCAAATGGAATCCACTCAAGCTCGGTACCATTGCATTTGTACAAACAACGGGACGTGCGCCTGCGCTGGTGACGTCATTCCTCGATGCATCCAGGCTCGTAAAGGAGACTGTAAACTTTACGGCCAGTAAGTGAAACGGGCTAAAGCGGGGATAGGTTGTGGTTCCTTTTATAGTTTATGGACACTATTTGAATAAACGAGGCCAGTTATTGTTTTGTTTCTAAGAAAGAGACGCAGCTTTCGTATTGGATTCTGATAAAAATAAATAAGTCAGTGAATTATCTTTGTAAGATTAAAAAGTACAAAAATGATGTACTCCAGAACACTTTAACAATGTTAAAGCGATGAGGATGGATGATTGTTTTAGCGAGAAACCCGACTCGCTGAATCTGGGAACTGTCAGCATAGAACGCGAAATGAGACTAAGTGGAGTGCAACGGCCCAACATAGACGCATTTAGACGGGCTTCCCCGAACTACATAGCGTACCCTAAAATACGGCGCCGTGCATAAGTAAGTAAGGGGAAGAGCTAACGCACCGTTTCCTGAAACCCTCCCTCCCGACGGCCGCACTATAAATATGAACCTGGATCGGGAACGCTTCAGTCGTTCAGGAAAGCCCGAGCAGAGCACTGTGCCAAATCACAACTCCCCTCGTTCGCAACGTGATTCGATAATAACGTATTACTCAACTTTTTTAATTTGTGAAGTTAAGTGCCCTAAGATGTTGGACAAGTCCATCCTTGGTGCTAGCTGGGAGAGCGTGGTAAGTTCAAAGATGATGTTTAAGTTATTTATTGTTTGATAACAAAGTCAATTGGTGCCGTAGAAGGCGTGTGAAGTGTCAACATAGTAAACAAGTCTATCCGTAGCATTACGGAATAGTTGCAGTCTGGCCGGCGGTTACGCAAGTGCATGGTCACTTTAATGGGCTTAAAAGGCAACTGACTTGTCTATGCCCGCTGTCATTGAACTGCGGCGCGTGCTCGCGTTTGAATATGGAATTACGATCTTCTAAAAGCTCTTGACATTGCTTTCGGCCAGTTTCAAGTTGGCCTTCCGTAAAGGTTCTATTTACAAAATTAATACACGTCTGCCTTCAATTTACCGTGGCTGATTGAGACTTTAATAATAACGATTACGTCCATCTTCAATGAACTCGATTTTATTCGGATCACTTAAAGGTTACCCGTCGAACTTTCCAACTTGAGCAACCTTGACTTAGTCGCTGATTGTTCCACAAATCTATTTTGTAACTGTAATAATTAATTATAAAATTTGGAAGTTAATCGAGTTCATTAGGCTATTAATTATTGTGCATAATTACTGTTTGATTAATAAACACTTTTGTTTGTTTGGAGCGTAGAGATGGGAAATTAATTATTCCGAATGCGAGTGCTGGCCGGTTGTTCCGCGCATTAACTCCGCAATAAAACGCTCCGGAAGAAAACAATTACTCTTTGTCTATGGACTCTCACGAAAGCGAATTTGAAAAAGGAACCTGTTATTAAAAATCCGAATTGCGTACGCAAAATTGACGAGTTTATCGCGCGTTTGCATCGATGTTGTTTAATTATTAGTTATTGGAACATTGTTTGGGATTAGAAAGTGTAATCGGAACATGCCGTCATCCTGTCACTGATACTGGTTTTCGGTTATTTATGAATTCGCGACCGGTCCGCGAATTTGGTACTTTCACCGCGTCGCGTCTGTACTTGACATAGAGTTTTGACGCTGTTGTAACATTCTCTAATAGCTGTCATTCGCTAGTTATTCCGGTTTATGGTTTCGAAAGTAGAGAGCGGCGCGGGATCTGATAAAACGAATGACGATCTGAACGAGATTAAAAAATAAAATCGTAGACACGGATTCCATTTTAATTAACACACGCAATTCAATTAGCAATCAAAATAAAAACACGGTAGTTTTAGTTTCATGCGGAGCTTTTTCCTCAATAGTTTTTAACTTTCCTCGTAATTCTGCGAAGGCCGTGTAAACTAAATTGTTTCGTCAACAAATTACTGGCAGGAAATAAATTAGCACCGATATTCGTTACGACAAAACAAGCCACTATTTGTTTGGTTCTGGAATTAAAAAGTTTATAAGTGGCCAGCAAACCGTTTTTTTTTTTAATTTAAAATCAAAGTGCGCAATTTAAAAACACATACACACCACACATACATATTCTCACGCCTGTATTCCCAAAGCAAATGACATGAATTCAAAAATTTTGTGCCACGTTTAGGAATTTCAGGGTAACCAGATGGTTAAACGTGATATTGCAGTCATAGGTTGCTAGCCCATCGCCCACAATACACTAACCCTTTCCCAGAGTCGACTCTTACGACACCCACTGGAAGAAAGGGGGAGGTGCTATTCTAACCAGGCACCACACGGGTAGATCAAAAACTATTGCTTCATTGGATCACCTCATAAATCCGTTATTTAAATATCGTGAATATAATACCGTACAATACCGTACAATATCATGACGAAACAGTAGTGCAATGTCGTCAAAAAGTTAGTCATCCAAATTTTCGGCGCGTGGGCATCCACAGTTAGTCAGTCTGTCGTCACAACTATTTTCAATTGACATATCAATCGGTTATTAACCTTGTTAATCGTCTACAAGAATACTTGGCAATGACCAGAATAGAACCAAAATCGATTACGTATTGAAAACGGCCTTCCTTCCGCCAAATGGTAGTTATCATACCCTGCATTATGGCAAATAGAAACATGACATTTTATAGCGGTAATATTTTAACAGAAGTGTTCTCTGAATTATGCCAAAGTGTCATAAGTGTCTCAAATTTGTATCGTAGAAACTGCTCAAATAGCCTTATACATTTAACAAACTGCTAATAGACACAAATGAGTCATCCCGAAATAAAAGTTAGACTATTTCAATAGATTAAGGAGAAAACCTAATCACTCAAGGAATACATAAGAAAAAAAAACTATTTGCCCTGTTGTTTCGGGACTAAAATAACACCTCTCCATTTCTTCCGCGGATGTCGTGAGAGGTGACCACCGACCACGGAAATAGGTTAAGCTATATTTTAGACTAGCACCCTGTCACTATAGTATATCTTAACTTAAAACCTTAAACATATGCTAAAAGTGGCTACGAATCGTGAAATAGTCATGGATCTGACTACGTAGCGTTCGTGTGCTCTGCCTACTCCATTTGGGAACACAAGCATGATGTACGTATGTACGCATGTAACCTAATTATCGACATGGCTCGAATTTATTAGAGTACACCGCAACCAGTACATTTTGCGCAACCATAAATCTTACCTTTTCAAACGAAACACGTTATTTAGACCGTAATTGCCAAATTAAGCACGTCATTAAAAGTGCAAATACGCCGTTAAAATAACAGAAACTGAAGTAACAGTAGATTTGACAGCAACGGGCACAAAATCTAGCTTAAAGGTTACTCAGCAAAACTGAGACGTAGCTGTAAATTGGCAAAAAAACTCGCAGCCAACTCGAGTAATGCTTTTTTCGTACGTCCACATATGCACGTATAACGGTACCAGAAAGTAGTTCACTGAATGAAGCAAAATGGACTTTAATGTTTGATATTAAGAGCTCACAGTTTTACACGGATTTAAGTTGCGAATCGATAAACAGGTGTCTCGTTAACGATACGACATGACAGACGGTTTGAATTTAATTTACTCGTAGGACGCTGCAGCGGTTAAAAATAGACGTTGCATTGAACATTTCAAGAATGTTGAAAATAAACGTTGACAAATTTAACTTTAGGAGTTGTATCACCTTCAGTTCTATAATAAAAGGTCTAGGAATAGTAACGTATGACAGCATATTACGAGCAGAGATTACGACATGCGTGATGGCTTGTAACTATTACACGAAACGGGACTATACCAACTCCTGATACACCTTAGTAGTAGCCCATTACCTGAAACAGAAAACGATCTAGGTTACACAAATTACACAATAGCTGTACCCTAATTTAACATTTTAATTAGACCGTGTTAACTGACTGCTACTAGACTATTTTGAGTGACCCCATTCCCCGTCGACCCGAATTCGCGACAGTGCACCTTTTTTTCGGCACCCATTAAAAATAATGTTACACAATACAGCCTGTCACAACGCGCCGCCAGATTCGTCGTGTCGTGAACGGACGCGAGATATATCGTTTCAAGGTGTAACGGTTTTTAAGAATTAGGGCGAAGTTCTAAAACTAAAAGTTGATAAACAACGTGTTGAGGACGCGCGACCTTTCGCACGTCTACTTTAAACGCCGAAACCATCGGCGGTTTGGTCAGAGTAGTCGGATAACATTAGGGACTAGAATTCGGTTACGAAATCCAGCCAGCAGCGAAACAATGAGCTAGGAGATCTTATTTTAACTCGTCTAATGAACTCTAATAATAACCAGTCTATTTCTGCTTGACCTATTATTTGACCACTGGTCCGCTCACATCTCGGAATTTAAACAAATCCCATAAAAAACATTGCACAATGAAGACTTAAAATTAAACTCGTAACAAACTAGAAAAATAAAATTCGGGAGCACTCAGGAGTTGGGCAACGGTTACCCGACCGAGCCGTTAACACGAGAGCTTTTACTTCAAACGATTTGTAAACAAAATATTTCAGGAGATTGATGACTCTTTCATTTGTCACCTTCAGAAGCCTTGGGTTAGATTATTGTAGGCGCCTTGACGGCTGCGACTAAATGTGTTATTTGGGAAGAGACTGGAAGCGATCCGATAAGGGACGTGACAAATAGTGGTCGTTTTAATATCAACTTCCTAGACAGCTCATGGATAGATTCGGCGATACGAGCAAGGGCTTAAGAGTCTAAACATATGTTGGGGACGACAGGTGGCGGCAGACATGTGGGCACCGCGAAGGGCCACAGTGACGCAAGCGAGACGGCTAATAAAACCAACAGCCGCAGAAAGGGACAGCTAATCCCTACACGCAGTCACGTACCAAATTTATGTTATTGGTGTTTTAAATAATTCCCAAGATCCCCCGTTGTTTATGTGACAGGTTAAGGAGAATGATGACACTGTCTTCATGGTGGAGGGATTATGTGAACTAACTTTAGATTTTATGACATTTCAGGTGTCGCGGGATGACTACGAGATCGACTACAGCCCGAGTCCGAGAGGGTCTCCGTTGAAAGACACATCTAACATTCAGGAGGACCAGGCTTACTGCATCAGCCGCCATAATCCGAACCGGACCTTCCGCCGTGAGTCAGTCATAGCCTCATGGAAGAATTTAAAGAAGGAGAGAGAACAGGCTTTGGGGAAGAGGTTCGTTTACGTCGACGCTGAAAATTTTGAAGACTACTACGGAAGGAACAAGGTCAAGCGATGCAAGAGCGAAAGGACCGCTAACGTCGCGCGTGTTCCGAAGAAAGTCAAAAGGACGTATTCGGTCCTGTACAGATATGATCCAGCTGAGGAGAAGGTCGTCAAAGAGTACAAGTACCAGCTGCCAAAGGAACCAGAGATGCCTGTGGTCTCGTCTATGCAGAAGTCCGTGTCAGAGCCATTCTTGTGTCCAGAGAGGACGCCAAAGAAGAAGTTTAAGCGCTCCTTCACCACACTCCTCAACATCAAGACGAAGTTCTTAAACATATTCGCGACTAAAAGTTAAAATCTATGTTAATTTTAATTGGATAAGTTGCTCAATTCAATGCATTTTTTTATGTAAAATGTAAGTATGTTGATAGTCTCAACGGATTGAAATTGTGATCGTTTAATTTCTAGTCAAGATGGTGGTGGCAAAGGAGTTTAATTGTTCTCTTATTGTAATGTGAATGAGATTATTGAAATATTCAATGAAGGTCCAAAGGCCCTTTGTCACTGGGGGAGTATTTAATCCTTTCTAATCTGCAAGAGTAAACCCTTTTATGAAGCGCTCTCGACACGTTATTTCATGTTTCTCGTTAAAAATTCTAAAAGTACCTTCATTATTTCAAGCTCTACTAGTTTTAATCTAGACTAAGTAATTAAATATAGTCTAACTAACTAAGTTTCAGTAAAATTCTTCGAATAATAGTTAATTAAAATATCTCTTTGAACATAATTTACAAATTGGGAGTTACTTTGATATATTTTGTCCACATTTAAATAATTTCAAAACTGTAAATTACAGTCAAACACATGTGTCGTTCTTAAAATTACTCCCAAAACATTTCATGAAAATAATTTCTAATTTATCCTTAGTAAACGATACAGCGTAGAAATACACCGTACCAATTGTATTTAATGTAGAATATAATGTGATATATTTGTGTGTTGTGATAAACTTAAATACAATAACGTAAATTTAAAGAAGGCTTATGTCTTTAGGAGTTAAATATCCTTCATTGGACCATATGCCGATTAGTTTTATAGAAATACTTGTTTCTAAATTGTACATAAACGTACAATTTTTGATAGCAAAGTTAATTATTAATGACAATTTAAAGTATACTGTTTAGTTTACTTAATATTATGTAATGCTTTATATTTTCTTTAAAATACATAGCAATTACGGTTAAGCTTATTTTTTACTTCATTCCAAAGGAATTAATTAATATAAATTAGCTTTAAGTTACGTATTGGACAAATACTTTTTTCCTCGACATGCGAAGAAAGAAAATGGCATAAAATTAATGTTTAATGTATAACCACATGAGCAGCCACTACTTCTAACTCTAGAAATGAAGTATAATAAGTTCAAAACATTAAATGTATGTGGTAGCCAGAATTAATAATGTATACTTACATATCATAGATTATAAGCGTGAAAGTTCATTTATTTCAATGTTTTTGCTATTTGTATGTAGTACACGATGGTTTTTAATCGGTGATCAGGATTTGAAATATAGTAATTGTATAAATAAATAATACAGCTTAAATTGAATTCAACAGGAATGTTAGGTGGTCTCTTAGCATTTTGTTTAATTAAAATACAGTAAACGATTCTAATAAATCCAATGGCCACTGGCTACATGGCCACACAGCATCAATAGTTTTCTTCGATAATTTTTAGCCAATGAAAACATTACTTATGAGCTTTATAAGAAGCAGTATTTTGAAAGAGAATAATATTGATGAAAAGTTTTTTACTAACGTAATATTTATAACAACAAACACTTGCTTGGTTTCATGTAATTGCGACTTCATAGTGATCGCTATCACGTACCGGATTAAAAAATGTATGATTTTGATAACGGATTACAAATCATTGTGTATTTAATAGGAGTAAATTAAAAGCACTTAGTCAAATTTTAACGAAAGAAATAGAAAGCGTAAGTTCAAAATCAGCACAGCTTTCTTTAATTTAAAAACTGTATTAGAAGTTTTCACATAACTATTAATTTCAGAATAAATTGTAATTCAACTGCAATGTCTTATTTTATTTTAATTTTTTACACAAAAAGAGCGATTGAGCCTGACATCTAATAAACTCAGACAATTGGATCAAAACGTTATAAATTGAAAAAAATAGTTCTAAAATTAAATTAAGAGGTTACAAAAGGTTATAAGCAGAAAGAGATACCGTTCGACATATATAATTTATATCGACTATCACTAATAGATTGTGTAATTTAGGAGGAAGGTTTATATGTGTCATACCTGGTCAATATAGTAGAGA
This sequence comes from Adoxophyes honmai, assembly GCA_005406045.1. NCBI lineage: Eukaryota > Metazoa > Arthropoda > Insecta > Lepidoptera > Tortricidae > Adoxophyes > Adoxophyes honmai. The sequence goes on from BHDV01014855.1 coordinate 59,607, forward strand.
AACACTGATAGTTTTAATAATTTCTAATGTGACAGCATTGCACCCGTCAAAAACCGGGCGGTTCAATTTTACGTTTAAAGTAGTAGGTATGGTAATTGACTAATAAAATACATTAACTTAGAGTGCCCCCGTGTGGTGCCGGGTTAGAATAGCACTTCCCCATTTCTTCCCGTGGGTGTCGTAAGAGTCGACTCTGGGAAAGGGTTAGTGTATTGTGGGCGATGGTCTAGCAACCTGTCACTGCAATATCACATTTAACCAACTGGTTACCCTGAGATCGCTAAACGTGGCACTGGATTTTTGAATTCATGTGCTCTGCCTACCCCTCTTGGAAATACAGGCATGAGAATATGTATGTATGTATGTAACTTAGAGTAGAGTAACGAACGGTATTGGTTAGAGTAACATGACATGATAGGCCATTACTGTCACTATTATTTATACCTCAGTTAGTTAACTTGAGATCTAAAATTGTGATGAATGTGAAGTAGTCAGGCTTTTGTTTAACACGCGACACGGTAGTGTGGCACATTATGATACATTGCCCTTCGTTACTATACGAGCTGAGCTATATCTAGATCATTCCATTTGTTTGCACGTAAATGATAAAAGTTGTGGGTTGTGGGTAATATTGCGTATGAGGTACCTGGGGACTTATTATTGAATGAACTATTGCTTACTTAAAACAAATTTATACATACAAAACCTGTATATTAATACATAAAATCTTAAACAATAAAATACATACGGAAATAATATTCAACAAAAAAAGTAACTTTCAAAAAATACAACTAAGAAACGCCGAACACATATCATTACGAGCTAGAACCCGTTATGGACACCAAAACTTGATGTACGAGGGTGCTAAATTATATAATAATTTACCGAAAATCATTAAAGATAGCAAAACACTGAATACTTTTAAAAACAAACTTAAATTATACATAATAGAAAATATTATATAGATGGAACACTATGCATTATATAACTTCTCATTACAACTATTCTACCGACTATTGTAAATCCGCATTATTGTACATTTAGTTTTAGAAAATTGTCTTACAAGTGAAATTTATTGTAATTTCTTTAGACAATAAATGTTCTTTAAACCGAACCCTGATCAATTAAATTGTAAAAAATGCTCGTGAGTAGGTAGTATTTTTTATTGCCAGCTTCACAGGCAACGTCACATTATGTAACATTTCGGGTGCTCTGCGTACGTCATTTAGGAATACAGTGGTCTTGTATGTATGTATGTGTTATACCAAATACCACTCGGGAAAAATACGCAAAACTCACCGCTTTCGAGTTTGGTTTGCCGACGCAGCACCTCATAGACTAGCTTTAACATGTCGAGATAAACTACAGTTTAGATGCGAGTTAGGCCCTGCGCAGACGACAGACTATCCGCGACAGACTTTTTAGCGTGGGAAAATAGAACGTATCTATGGAATTATATGCAGTAACGCACACGACGCGCGAAAAGTCCGGCGCACTATGCATACAATCCATGCAGACTTTTTATGCGCCACAGACTCGATCGCACAAAGTGGGTCGTCTACGCTGCCCCTTATACGAATTTTTCAAATAATTAATATTAATTTTCACGAGACTCGGACATCAAAATGTCATCAACACGACCACTTTATCACCACGCCCGTATAGTTGATTATTCGTTAATTATTGCCGTTAATTTCGTATCAGCTACGTACGCCGTATGCGGGTGGAACCATCGATTAATTACTACATTAATACCGAATTACAATGATTAATTATGATCGTTAATTTCCTGTTTCGCGTCAGGTTAAGACGCCTCTCCATTTCTTTTGTGAATGTCGTAAGAGGCGACTGAGGAAGGTGTATGCTTTAGGCGACAGGCTAGCAACCTGTCACTATTCTACCTCTTCCATCATTGCAAACCTAAAACTATGCTAGAACTCAAACTCATACGATTTATTGCATAAAATGTTGATGTTACAATATTGCCTATACAGGCCGCGCTTCAACATTTACCCTGTGAGGGTACAGCAATTTTTAAACTTATAGCTAACTAGCTTTTGCCTGCGGCTCCGCTCCCGTTAAATTCGGGGTATAGAGATAGCACACATACCAATTTTATAGCTTTCTACATTGAAAACTTCCACTCCTCACTTTAGGGAAATGGGGGCTTTTGAAGAGACAAAATGTAGCCTATGTCACTCTCCATGCCCTAAACTATCTCTACCTAAAAAATCACGTCAATCCATCGCTCCGTTTAGCCGCGAAAGACGGACAAACAAATAAACAAACAAACACGCTTTCATATTTATATATTGGTACGGATACTTAATACTATTTCTATTTTATTAATAATGAATATTGAAAACATGTCACTAAAATAAAATTATAAGAAGTTATTGTTAGAAGAAATTATTAGAACTGAGTGCGAAGCGTGAAATAGTCATAATCATGCTTTTGTCTACGTCACGTTTAGTGTGCTCTCCCTACCCCATTTGGGAACATAGGCGTGATTGTATGTAGAGAAGATAAAATGTATCAAGACGATTCGGAATGCCTGGCCGTTTTTTACAGGCAAAGTTTTCAAATGAAGAAACACGTCTCTAATGTTTTAGTTATTTTTAACTCTTCATAGAACTCTTGCTGCCGTATGTTCTAAATCGTGTTCTACTAAATCATGCCTTCCTACGCTATGTGGTCACGTGCTTAGAATAGACCTCTCCATTTCTTCCGTCGATGTTGCAAGGCGACTAAGGAAAATAGGGCTAGCAACCTGTCACTATTATCTAACTTAAAGCTTAAAAGTGGCTACGGAACGTGAAATGATCATGGTTTGTCCATTTTACTTTTCACACACAAGCGTGATATAATACAACTACCTATGGCTCCTAATATCATCTGCTAGCCTGGTCCCTAAAGCTAAACTTATTTCCTTAGTCACCTCTTACGACGGTTGTAATATTCCAAATTATACGAAAGAGGGCGCACAAAGCACCACGCAAAAAGCGTTTCGTTCATACCATCACGCCGCCACGGTCCGCTTCCGCCGTCAGTCAGTGCGTTTGTAACCCGTGGAAGGTACAGTCACGAACCGGGATTGTTGAGCCACTTGCCACTGTTCGCAATTTAGAAGTATAATCAACTAGCTTTTGCCCGCGGCTCCGCTCGCGTTAAATTCGGGGTATCACAGAAGAGATAGCACACATACCAATTTTATAGCTTTTTATATTTGAAATCCCCCTTTCTTCCCGTGGGTGTCGTAAGAGTCGACTCTGGGAAAGGGTTAGTGTATTGTGGGCGATAGGCTAGCAACCTGTCACCGCAATATCACGTTTAACTATCTGGTTACCCTGAATTTGCTAAACGTGGCACTGGATTTTTGAATTCATGTGCTCTGCCTACCCCTCATGGGAATATGGGCGTGAGAATATGTATGTATGTATGTATATTGAAAACTTCCACTCCTCACTTTAGGGAAATGGGGGGTTTGAAGAGACAAAATGTAGCCTATGTCACTCTCCATGCCCTAAAGTATCTCTACCTAAAAAATCACGTCAATCCATCGCTCCGTTTAGCCGTGAAAGACGGACAAACAAACAAACAAACACACTTTCACATTTATATATTGGTACGTATGACCGATGTGACGGACTAGATGTTGGCTATTGGATTAGTATTACACGACCAAGTTACAAACATAGGTAAGTGGCTCAACGATCCCTGTTCGCGAAGGTACGGGCCTAAACCCATGGGAATCCCGCAAAATTTGAATATACCGTCAATTTACCACTATAACAACCTCTCTTGGGTTTGCGACATGACATAAAGCTGAGTGCTCACTGGAACTGTTACCGTGTCGTATAAGGCCCTGCGCAGACGACAGACTATCCGCGACGGACTTTTTAGTCTGTGAAAATAGAATCTATAGAATTACATGCAGTAAGACACACGACGCGCAAAAAATCCGGCGCACAATGCATACAATCCACGCAGACTTGATAGCACAACAAGTCTGTCAACTGCGCTGCCCCTAAAGGCCGGTGCATATTAACGGAGCTCGCAGTCTTACATACACACATAAATACGATCACGCCCGTGTTCCCAAATGGGGTAGGCAGAGCACACGAAGCGTGACATAGACAAAACCATGACTATTTCACGCTTTACAGCCACTTCTAGCTTAAGTATAGGTTTGAAAACAGATGGAAGAGGTATAATAATAAAAGGCTAGCCCAGCGGTTCTTAACCTTTTTGCCTGGCGACCCAAAATTCAAAAAAAACTTAAAACAAATGAAATGCAAATTTGGGTCGCGACCCGAGGTTAAGAAACGATGGGCTAGCCTGTCGCCTAAAGTATATCTAAACATATTTCCTTAGACGCCTCTTACGACTACGACATCCACGGAAAAAATGGAGAGGTGTTATTCTATCCCGACACCACACGGCAATGAGTTACATACATACAAATAACTCAGTGTATCCTCAGCTCAACTTTCGGACCCTCGGCTTATCTTCCGTGATACGACCTACGACCATACTTGCCATTTACGCCTTTCCGGACCCTGTTACGCTGGTTATTTCAAACAGGAACGTCGCGTATTTCGGCACAAACGAGCTTTTTAAATCATAAAGCGGTTAATAGCGTTAATTTTAACGCTGTGTTTTCTGTTTGCACGTAGTTCGCAGGAGTTAAGGGACTTGGGTTAAGAGCTGTATAAAGCCACATTGCGAGTTGACTTAAATTTTACGAATGTTTTTTTATACATCACTAGCTTTTGCCCGCGGCTCCGCTCGCGTTAAATTCGGGGTATCACAGAAGAGATAGCACACATACCTACCAATTTATTGCTTTCTACATTGAACACTTCCACCCCTCATTTTAGGAAAATGGGGGGTTTTGTAGAGACAAAAAGTAGCCTATGTCACTCTCAATGCCCTAAACTATCTCGACCTAAAAAATCACGTCAATCCATCGCTCCGTTTAGCCGTGAAAGACGGACAAACAAACAAACAAACAAACAAACAAACAAACAAACAAATAAACAAACAAACACACTTTCACATTTATATATTGGTACGGATGCCTTTATTCCCAAAACCGTTCTACATATAGTCAAAACCATAACTTTTTCTCGTTTCGTGGTCATTTTAAGCATAAGTTTCGGTTGAAACACTGATGTAAGGGGTACAATAGTGACAGCCGTTACTGCTTATAATCTTGCCACGTAAAATACCAGGGAGTCTTTGGCAATAAAATGCTTTAGACGCGTCAACATAACCTACAATGGTAGCGAACTTGTTTTTTGAAAGTAGACAGACATCCAGACAAACATTCGGATGACGTAGTGTAAAGGCAGAATCCTAAAAATACGTAATATCGACCGTTAACGGCTCCGCAAAACTAGTCAAGCAAGATTCGTTACAGCATTCCGCGATGCCGAAGGTTCGTCAAAGTATCATGTCAGATAAAATCTGAACAATCAGTGTAATGTTACCAGCACATAATTAATGTAGGGTACGACCTCTACTGGTAACCGACCTCAATTTCAGACAGCCTTGACGGGTCTTATTCTTCGCGGATTGTATAGATATTAATTATATTAATTATTGATAGAGCGATATTAGAGATGAGAGCGCGACGACTTGAACACGCGATATACTCGATCAGGGAACGATTGATGTGCATAGTTCATGGGTCAAAATGCCCACCACTTAAAATTTGACTAAGTTGTTTGCCGATCACTATATTTGTTTTCTTTCTCTATATGTATTAATTTACTATTAGTTTTGCTATATAACATTGTTGCTATTATTTTCTTTCTTGTCGTAGTATTTTGTGAACATGTACTATATTTCACCATGTGAATTGTAGCCTCTCTTTTTGTCGATTTCTTGTGCTTTACCCCACTTGGAAACAAAGGCGTGATCGTACGTGTGATCTTTAAATTAAGATTAAAATAACCATAACGGGAGCCGTTACCTTATAATGATCCCAATACAGACGTAACACATCCAATCGAACAAAAGGCATTAAGAAACCAAAACAAAACACTGCATTTATGACGGCAATAAAAAACAAACCGAACATGGCGCCACTCGTTTGAATACCGTTTTGGAGAAATCTCTCTATTATAAATTATGCTGACAGATTAAGCATCAATAAACATAAATATTTTTATTACTTCAATGCTGTTTTGGGAGCCGTTGAAGTATTTAGTTAAGTTATAACTTAGTTCCGTATGTCTGATTTAAAATTTCACCTCTCAATTTCGTCCGAGGATGTCGTAAGAGGCGACGAAGGAAATAGGTTGAAGTATATTTTAGCGACCTATAACTATTATACCTCCCAACTCAAAATCAAAAAAATATGCTGGAAGTGGCCATAAAACGTGAAATAGTCATGGTTTTAGCTGTGTAGCCTTTCGTATGCTTTGCCTACCCCCATGTATGTATCTATAAATTAGTGTAAATGATGATGATCTACTGAATTCTTAAACCTTACACTTGTAACTTTGATCTCTTCTTCATTTATTGCAGTATTGTGTCCTTACGTTTTTATTCCGTATTTAAAACACTTCTGTATGAAACTAAAATAAAGTTTTTCGCCTTTAAAATTAGTAAGGTTATAATATAATCGAATAAAGTTAGGTTTTCGCGATTCTTCAGTCGAGTCGTTGTTGACTGAAGATGAGCTCAAAAGGTATTTGAGCGAAAGTGAAACCTTTGCCTGAATAAAGGGCAAGGTCGAGATGTTTGATTAATAACAAGTGAACAGCCTTACAAATGAACAAGTAGGTATAAGAAGCAAGTTTTTTTTATTAAAGTATAATGTAGCGACTACCACGTTACTTACAGAAAAAACAAGTGAAAATCTAAATTAATTATCAAACTAGGACTAAGACCGACTCGGTCCGACCGAGCCTTATTTAACAACATGACAGACAGTATTTGTGGAATTACAGTGGGAATTTGGGGCAGTTTGGCAGCAGGCGGCTAGGTGCACTAAAGATATGGAAAAAGGCCATAAATATATATCCTACCTACATATACAACTTCAATCCTTTGGTCGGAATTAGAAGATAGCGTTTGCTCTAGCTCCCCTTTTGGGAATACAGGTGTGATGTATGTACAGTCACGAACCGGGATTGTTGAGCCACTTGCTTGTTCGTAATTTAGACGTGTAATCAATGACCGATGTGACCGACTAGATGTCAGCTACTGGATCTGGGGGCACGGCCGTGCCCCCACCAAGTCGAGCAAAAAAGCGTCACGACCGTACCATCCTTTTCTCGAAGCAATTCAGACCATTTTCGACCCCCTGTAACTTCGTTGTGGATAAAACTAGAAGACTGAAATTTTCAGTAACCATGGAGGCATTGTAAAGACACGTATATTTCAAATTTCATTCAATTTGAACTAGTATTTTAAGAATTATAACGGGTCAAATTTCTTAATTTTGTCACTCACTCACTGACTGACTGACTCACCGATCATCAAAAGTCTAAGGCACTTCTAGCAGACCTAGAAGCTTCAAATTTGGAATATAAGTAGTGTTTGGTGTATGAATCAAGGAAAAACTAAAAAAACCGGCCAAGTGCGAGCCGGACTCGCGCACGAAGGGTTCCGTACCAAAAACTGCAAAAAATCTGAATTTTTGTATGGGAAAAAAGTAGAACTGTCTGCAAAATACAAAAAGAAATGAGATCCCATCAAAAACAATACTTGTCAAAAAAAACCAAGTCTAGATGTAAGTTTAGTGCGATGGCCAAGTCTAGATGTATTTATTTATACCATGTTATACCGACTTGGTATTACATGGATCTCACAACTTTTTACCGCAGAACAACTGAGTTGCGAGACTTGTTTTTTTTTGACAAGTATTGTTTTTGATGGGATTAGTATTACACGACCAAGTTACAAACATAGGTAAGTGGCTCAACAATCCCTGTTGGTACGATCTCTGGTGAATCAGCAACGTGCTTGAGAATACTTCCCATTATAATGCCGCGGACACTTCCGATATTTACCTGCAAGCAAACGAAAAAAACATTAATTTTACAATCACATCATGAGTCCCTTATTAGGCTGTCAATCAATTGCCTTTTCGGTAAACTTTAACCAATATTTAATTTAAGGTCAGTCGTGTCCATTATGATTCGCTTCACACGGCGGACATGACACCTACACGATTATATTTACGGTATTGAAATAAATTTAAGTGATTTTCCGGGTGTCAATAAACTGGCTACCAAAGTTAATATCTTTTTTAATTTAACTACCTACAGGCTCGACTTTCGACAGCCGTAGCTTTTTTAACCGGATAACGGAACGAACGCGAAAGATGAAATGGTGTCCTCAAATTCAATTTACAGTACATTGATTACGTTTAGATGACCATTAAGTGCTAAATTAGGAGAACGATGTTAATTACTTTTTCTAGCTAGACAGAGGAAGCGGCGCGGTGGATATATGGTACGAACGAAATGCTTATTTCCTGATGCGATGTGCGGGCTTCAAATGTAAGATGTTAAGATGTAAATATCTAACTTAACTACTTAGGAGAAATCCGATAGAGTAATGTAGCAATGTGCTTGAAAACGAAAAATAAAAAGGGTAACTAAAAGCAATACTGGTAACGAATTGGCAATAATGATTTAATTCATTTTGCTGGCAACTTCAACTCCTTGACTTAAATCATGGTTACAGGCGTTTCATACAAATAAGTTAAGTGTCGACTTTTAAAAACGTCAGTTGTCGACTCTATTTTATTTAATACCTGTCAAGGTACATAAATTCAGTTTTACGCGCTGTATATTTTTTAAAACAATAAAGGGAAGGAAAGCTTTATGTTACGGCCCATGTTTATGCACTCATATATAAAGTAATTTAACGTTGTTTACATGATATTTCTTATAAGGAATTAATAATGGGTGTGTTTTGTTAAAATAACCGAAGAGTTAATGAATAATAAAAATAAATAACTTTTTAAGAGCCGTGAAACGGAGCTTAAAGAGTCGGGGAGAGTATTTTGTGTGCTCTGCCTACCCCATTTGGGAATACAGGCGTGAAGTATGCATGTAACCTAATTACTAATTATGTATGTTAATTAAAATACGCTTTAACTTAATTATCGGTTTGCGAAATTTATAACCATAACGTCAAGGTTCACACTACGCCACGATAACAAAACGACAAGGGCCAGGTCGAAACCAATTTCGCTCTTAAATACTAGTCTGTCGGTTAAAGCATATTTAAACCTATTTGATTATCAGTCGCCACTTACGACACGAAAGCATGAAAGCATTGAAAATATATTATTCTAAATCTGACACCACGCAATTTCAACGAATTTCATTCTGATGGAACGGTTAAAACGCTTACCAACCTTTTTATCGACGTAATTTTCAGTAGACATCAGACCTTAGAAAGTTATAAGTAAAATTTATGAAAAGCGCCATGTAATAAAGTTGATGTAATGAGGTTCTTTATCAAATGATTTATGTGCCAGTGTCAGGGCCACGTATGTTACTCAGCATTGAGATTTCACGGCCAACATATAGACAGTGTACATGAGACGTTCAGTAACACAACTAACATGTTCCAACAAATATGTATGTCAACTGTTTTCAGAATATCTAAACTGAAACTAGTCTTGCAATAGTTACAGTTACACAAAGTTTTAAATATAAAATTTATAAACTAAATATGCGGATAAAAATTTTCAATCAATCATATACTTCTTTATATGCACTGCTAAGAGTAGATTAAAACAGATCTAACTCTAAATGTGTAACTTCTCAAAAATGAGCCTTAATAGATTATTATCTATGGTGTTTTTAGTTAAGATACATTTCGAGTTAGCTCGGTTTTGATCTAGCATTGCGAGTATACCTAAATTATTCACTTGTTGATCCCTATTACTGCTCCTTTCTATTGATCAAAGGCTGACTGGCAGAAATCCTTATTTGGATAACTCCGCCCATGTACTTTGGACTTTGTATTTGCGACCTGTCTGTATTTTCTTTTTTATCTAATGGAACTGTGTACCCATTTTAGACCTCACCGCTTTTTTCATTAACCCGACAATCTCGTGCGTTTTGACAAGAAATCAATCAACAAATCATTTTGTATATTCTAAATCAAACTTCAGGAAACTTCTCTATCACCTTCAGTTTATCGGTAGTTTGGTAAAATGTGATTATTCTGTGTTATGCGGGTAGTCCTTGCCCTTGCCGGGCCCCGTCGCGTCTGCCAGCCTGTATAAAGAACAGTATTATAACGTGATCTATTTTTAGCCATTATCATGTTTCAAAGGGGATTAGGTATTAATGTAAAACGTTATACACAAGTAAAACGTAATTTAACCGTTTTTGATGTATTCTAAACTCCAATTAACTTCTGAAATGAGGTTCGCTTTGTTGGAACTATATTACAATACATTATAGAAAAAGAACGCGGGTGAAAAAAACTTTAAGCCACAGACATTTCAAAAGATTAACAGCCATTTTTTAGAATTTCTAGTAGACAAGAAGGTGATGTGTTGGTGTCGGGATAGAATAGCACTTCTCCATTTCTTCCGTAGATGGCGCAAGAAGCGTTTAAGGAAATAGGTTTAGGTATGTTTTAGGCGACAGGCTAATATCCTGTCACTATTATGTACCTCTTCCATTTGTTTTTAAAACCCTATTTTGCTGGAAGTGGCTGCGAAGCATGAAAGTCATAATCATGGATTTGTTTATGTCACGTTTCGTGTGCTCTGCCTACCCCAATTAGGAACATAAGCGTCATTGTATGTATGTACGCAAGTAGTAACTGTTTTAACAGGGCCTAAGAATTAACATAATACTCAGACAGATCCTTAAAGCTCAAGGATCAAAATTGTTACTTAAAATCGACTGAATCATTCGGCACTAACAAAAAACTATTACTAAGTATTGAAACGAATAACAACACCTTCGCGCCCTTAACTTAAGTGCTACAAGGTAATACATGTTCCCTACTTAAGCAAGGCAAGGGTTGAAACCCCGACCGTTTCGAGTGCTAAGGTTAAACTGAATACACACGCAATTCTATTTGTATTTTACTCACTGTTACAGGAACGGCTACCTGCTGAATTACGTCCCTAAATACACATACATTATGCCTATATTTCTTAAAGGGGTAAGCAGAACACGCGAAACTTTACCTAGTTAAAACCATGCTTCAAGTTTAACAGAATTCGTTAGACAATTACTAATATTATAATCTTTACTATCTTTAAGTGGAAAGCAAGTGTGGTCTGAAAGAGAGTATTGTAACAAGGGTAGAGAAAGGTATGCTGCGTTGGTTTGGGCATGTGGAGAGAATGGATGAAGCAAGGGTATGTAAGCAAATTTACAAGGGAAGTGTGTTAGGGCAAGTCGGTCGAGGGCGCCCTCGAAGAACGTATATCGACCAGATCGGCGATGTGCTAAAGGGAGGCCAAATTAAGAGTACCCGAAACCGTCGAGCGTGTATGACGAGGGTGATGAATGTTAGTGAAGCGAAATACTGGGCTGTCCCATAAGTAAAGAGACAAAATTGAAATGAAAATATTTAATGAAAAAATATAATAAAGTACTAACATTTACAATAAGTCCAATTAAAAATGTTTTTTTATTTGTTATTTTATATTAAATTTGCTTGTGTAATGCCTTTATGACCAATTTTTCTCAAGTTTATTGCTGCTAGCCTCATTATAGCTTTTCAGGACCTAGTTGCAACAATTTTAGCTAGTCTAGTCCATCGATGTTAAAATCGCGTCAAAAATTTAGGTTTTTCTGATTGTTTTTTATATTCTCGTTTGAATAAATACCAAAATATTTCAATATCACGAGCTTGGGGAACATTTGGTGCGTTACTTTGTTTTCGTATAAAGTCTTTCACCGCAGCCTCTAAATGTTTGGTGGCATCCGTCGCGTATAATGGCATGATGCCATATCTAGCCAGAATATAATTTCTGCGCTTTGATAATATTTATCAATGAAGGAAATTAATCGCTTTATTATAAATTATCTCAGGTAAATGCGTGCGTTCATAGAGCCTGTGTAAATGTATGGTTCAGACGTATTATCACTCTGGTCTATGGCTTGCCAAACAAGGTATTTATGGAAAAATTTCGCCTTTGGTGCGATTTTTTGAGAATAATCAACAGCGTTTCGACTATTCGCGAGACAGTATTGCTTCCCAGGAACATCCGTTGGATCCACGGGTACGTAGGTCTCGTCATCAATTATGAGAATTTTTCTCAGTGTTTTTTCATACACTCTTCGGCATCCTCTTTTAGCTCGCGCTTCTTGATCTTTAATGTATTTAGGAGCAGATAATTTTACAAATGCTTTAAGCTTGAGGTCGTGTCTTTCCATTCGAGTTATACTTGACTTCAATATTTTCAATTTATCCGCAGCGATTCTAATAAACATTGATGGGTTGTCTTTATGAACTTTTTTACTTTATTTATGTTTTTAGCTGATGAAACAGTGCGTTTTCTTCCGGGAATGTTATCGTAAATATATCCGTGCGTTTCTTCAGAATGCTATATAATTCGATATAAGATAGTTTTCTGACTCCGTCAGGAGAAAAATGCCGTATCGTGTCTGTTTTTCCATGACTTTTATAAAACTGAAAATTTCTCTTTGCAAATACTTCGTATTCAGCTCTCTTCATTATTAAAACTAATAAAATACTTTCGTAATTCCCGCGTAATCTGACAGATCTAATGCCAATGGCGGTCATGATAGTTATTTTTCTTAAAAAAGCAAAAATATTTTCAGCCAGATTGAAATTTCAAATTTGTCTCTTTACTTCTGGGACAGCCTTAAGTATGTCAAAATAGAAGCGAATGGCGCTCTGTTTGTCTCTACCTACCCCGCAGGGAATAAGGCGTGACGGTTATGTATTTATGTATGTACTATCTTTACTAATTTTATAAATGCGAAAGTAACTCTTGACTCTGTATGTCGCGCTTTCACGCGAAAACTACCGAACCGATTTGACTGAAATTGGGTACACAGATAGTCTAGTGTAGAGCCTGAGAAAGGATATAGGCTACTTTTTAATGCGACAAAAGGTCGACACTACCGAAAAAGCTAGATAATACCCAAAGTCGCGGACACATCTAGCGCAGTAACAAAAGTCTCTAGTCAAACTTTTATAACCAAGACACCGAGACGACAAAAACAAACCTTGATAGCTTACTGCCAAAACTACCTGCCAAAGGAATAGCTATGAATCATACTTACAAAGGATTCAAGTTATGAGTCCGCCGTCTAGACCAGTGTTTCCCAAACTTTGTTCTGCCGTGACCCGGTAATTTTAGCACTGCCCCTTCATGGCTCACTTAACACTTTAAACCCAAGCTACCTTTAGATAAAATATATACATTTATTTAAGTACAGTATAACGGGAATGTCGCGACCCGGTATTTAATTCAGATGGCCCGGTATCGGGTCGCGACCCGGCATTTGGGAAACGCTGGTCTAGACCGCTAAGGCGCAGCGCAGACGAAAGAGTTTTGTGCGAGCAGCAATAAATTCTCGCCATTCACGCTGACATTTTCTACGAAACTCTGAATGGAAATTCCTAGAAGCTGTCACCGCGCCATTCAGACAATTTATTGCTGCGCGCACAAAACACTGTCGTCTGCGCAGCGCCTAAGGGGCAGCGCAGACGACAGACTTTTTCTGCGATCGAGTCTGCGGCGCACAAAGTCTGCGTGGATTGCATTGTGCGCTGGACTTTTTGCGCGTCGTGTGGGTTACTGCATATAATTCCATAGGTTCTATTTTCACAGACTAAAAAGTCCGTCGCAGATAGTCCGCCGTCTAGACCGCTAAGTCTATCTGGTTCACGCCGAGGCGGAGCCGCAGTAATCGATAGCATTTGGATGTATTTAGTTCCGCTGTATCATCGATAGCGGCTTTTAAAATGCTCGGAGAAGTAATACATCACATCTATAGGTATTCCCAAATGGGGCAGGCACCACGATACTATTATATGTATAGATAACTATATATAAAATATTAAATAGACAACGGCGTGACTATTTTCGTTGTCATTTCTAGTTTTTTTTTTTAGTTTCAGGTATAGTAAGTGACAGGTTGCTAGATTGTCGACTAAAGCATATCATAACTAATTTCCTTAGTCGCCTCTTACGACATTATGGAAGAATCGAATAGGTGTTGTTCCACACAGGATAAAATCGATGGCACTACCAAATTATTATAATTGAAGAGTTGGTCCGGAATTTATTCATAAGCATATTTTTTCAAAACTACTCTCCAAGATGTGTTGGTTTTAAGATAACGCTTCTCAGTGTCGTAAAAAGCTACTAAATGAACAGGTCAAGTTAAGGTAATAATAATAGTTTAGGTATAACTTACGCGACAAGCTACTCATTTTATCCAACTTTATACATTAAATTTATGGTAAAAGTTATGTCCATGCTCCATTTTAAACAAGACAAAGATATAGGTACAAGACACAGACTTATATCGAAATAGATGACACTTGTCGTCTGCGTTTGATAAGGATCCCAAAAGTACCCGTCGTATCGTAAGGATCGTCGTAAGGATCAGTATCATACGACGTTTTCAAATTTTTGCGAGTTAGGATCCTTATCAAACACAGACGACAGGTTAAGTGTATGTACTTCGCGTGTCAAAAGAGAGCTAGAAGGGAGAGCTAAAGGTTTAACTTCGTAGAGACAGGACAGGCGGCGTCACCTTCGAATCTGTAATGAGGAGCGATGTAGAGGTGTATTGATTGAACAAGTGATGCTTTATGACTCTCTTTATTATAATGAAGTGGGCCCTATTTATAGACACATTAATGGGAGATGTGTGAGTGTCGCAACACACACTACAATCAGTTTCACTCGGACGGTCAATTCTCATCACTAAGGCGCTCATGAGACGTCACAGTAGGTAGATAAAAAGTGGCATTTAATTTTCATACAAATGCAGGAACTCGCGGTATCTATTTTGATATGTCTGTGGTACGAGACTACAAAGACACAAAGGGTCAGCCCTCTTGGACGGCTGCCAGTGTCCAGAACAATGCTAAGGTTATGATATTATACGAGTTGTAAGTTATTCGATCGACCAGCTCTAAATGTTAATACGCGAGTGTGTTTTATGAAGCGAGTGTTTTATTGTCTAACTGGGCAGTTGGAAAAGAAGTATTCAGTCCGTCTGATAGATAAAAAAAAATACTGTACATATATTATTTTGTATTGCAAACAAAAAAATATAGTGTTCTGAGATTTCGACTACCGTCACTACGTGGTACAATTTTTACCACAGCGTAACGTCGCATAAGCCTCCACTCCGGAAGTTTGATGACCTTTGTCGATATTAAATTATTTGGTAAACCAAAAAACAGGTCTTTCATATTTTTACTTTACGGTACCTAAGTTTTTAATGTGCAATAAAATTCCACTCTTATATTTGGTAAACAATTGGTTAGCGAAGGTTAACTGGCAGAGATCCCCCTCAAGGATAAGATCGTCTTTGTGCATGTAGCTGTTATTATCCTGTGCCTAGCTTTTTTTAATTATTTTATTGGCAATAAAGAGTCATACAATACCATACAATTTCCTTGAGCAAATCGGTCTTAAAAGCCTAAAGATCTCAACAGTTTCCAACAAGCTCTATTATTCCCGACTGAATTAATTTGTCCTGTCTCATTGACTGTTAATCGGTCTGAACTCTGCCACAGGTGACAAGGGAACAGCGCATTGCCTTTGTAATGCTAATAGTTCATCAATTCTGTACGGTGCGCCTGTTGGTGGCTTGTCTTGATCTTTAGATCTTGTACTACTGTTACAGTCTTTGAAATCATTGAAGATAATGATTACAATGGACACGGAGTTAAAACTTAATTAGAAACAGAAAAAAAAAACAAAAGAAGAACGCGAAAAAACTTACTTCTTTAAATTTTTGAGAGGAGCTACAATATTTTTAATTTCAGGAAATCTGTTACAAGGGCATTGGCCTTTCTAGACGGTATTATCAATTTGATAGTTTTTATGCATATTTCGAGCTTTTTATGTTGCATATAACAATACGAGTGATATTTCTATCGCTCTTCACAGTGTTTACCTATTCGTAAGGACAGAATAGATACCCAGTTGGGGTACAGTCGGCCAAGAAACTGGTCTACTCCCATAAGATTGATGTTCATTTCAACCACATGAAACAACAAGGTCAATTTCCCCTTGCCATAACATTATGACAGTGACAATAGCTCCCTTATCATTATTGAATTTACGTCACGTCAAACTTAGTGATAATTTGATCACACAGAAACTTTCGTCAAAAGTGGTAGACCACTTTCTTGGCCCACCGTAAACAAGCTTAAATGTAGTTAGGAATTATGAGTTTGTTTTTATGGCCTATAAAATATACTTAGGGCCGATGTCGTATAAAGTGATATTGTCTTGCGCTAGTAGCGGTGTCACATAATGCAATAACGCTGGTAATGAACGGCAATAACTTCAAATTTATTTTATGAGTCATTAAAGTTAAGGTTTGAGGTATAGAGGCGGAAAATACTATGCTGTCCCAACTTTATACCATCATTCGTTATTTTGTTGGGCTCTTGATAACTACAGCTACAACATACTTATACATACAGCCACGAATAGGGATTGTTGAGCCACTAGCCACTGTTCGTAATTTAGACGTGTAATCAATGACTGGTGTGACAAAGTAGATGTCAGCTATTGGATTAATATTACACGACCAATTTACAAACGTAGGTAAGTGGCTCAACAATCCCTGTTCGCGATGGTACATACATCACGCCCGTATTTAATTCACAAAAGGGGTAGGCGGAGGATACGAATTTCACGTTCCGTGACTACTTCTACGAGTATAGTATCTTTTTAGGTTTTGAGGCAGATAAAGTGACAGATTGCTAGCCTGTCGCTTAGAATGACACCTCTTCATTTCTTCCGTGGATGTCTTCAGGCGAATAATGAAACAGGTTAAGGTATATCTCAGGAGGCCTGTCGCTGTAATGCCAAATCAAAACCCAAAAAAAATATGCTAGAAGACGCCACGGAACTTGAAAAAGTCACGGTTTTGTCTACGTGGCGTTTCGAGTGCTCTGCCTACCCCATTTGGGTAAACAGGCGTGATTTACGTATAATAAAGCGTCTATTCTGATACAATCATTACGCACTAACAACAATGAACTCACTCACCCCAGTTCATGTATGGACAGAAATGTGCGCGCCCCATGACACTCCCCGTGGGAACCCGGCTCTCCCACTTACAAGTTATTGCTCATATTTCAGAAACTTTTTATCGAGACCCCTTTTCAATTATTACGTGAGGGTACACGCTCGCTAATCATGTTTCCTGTGGGATATTAAAAGCAATAAACTAGTAAATGGATTAGGATGTGTTGAACTTGTTTGACACAGGTTATACCAATTTAGGAAATTTAAATTAGTGTGGGTTTGGATGGAATTAAATTGATTGCCATACACGATTCAACTTTTGAAGTTCATATCAATTCATGCTATGTATCTAAAGTAATATACGTAAGATGCATTTCTAAATGATCTATATGTAATTAAATTAAGTATAGAAATAGTTGTAGGTACATGACATATTAAAAAGACGTTTTTATATTTTGCGTATCATGTTACTGGCCACTCAGGCACTTTATTAAAATTGATGAATAAAAATAATTATTAAACAGTAGTCAAGTACCTAAGTACCACCGCCACTCATATCCACATCGTAAACAAACCCTGAGAATACAACGACAAATGGTCTAGATATAGACAATACAAACTTAAACATTCAGCTGATCAAATTACGAACCAACCTTTTCTAGTACAAAATTAGCAACTGTTGATAGACATGTGCTGCATGCGCAAACGCATCAGTAAGTTTGCAATGGCACACGTGATCGATGAATATGGAAACAAAAGCGATATTATAATATTATTGTAACAGTTACCCATACCAGTTGCATAATAAACAGAATACGGACTGCAATGAGGTATCAACGTGTCTGTTTCAATAGGAATGAAAAGGACACTGAATGCCAACTTAATAAGGTCCATAGACTGAATATACTAATATTAAAAAGCTGAATAGTTTGTTTGTTTGAACGCGCTAATCTCAGGAATTACGGATTCAAATTGAAAAAATATTTTTGTGTTGGATAGACCATTTAACTCTTCGATAGCTGAAAAAGTATTGTCTCCAATATTTCATACTAATTTTGTAAATCCAGTCCATGACCTGAGTGTATGAAAAAAAAAATTGCGGAATGGAAAAAAAATACGGGATTTTATTTTTTGAGTGGGATTTTTCTTATAATCAATCATAAAAGGATGATAACAACTTTCAATAAAATGTCTCCTGTAAATTAGAAATACCATTTATGTATGTTATCCTTCCTTCAAATAGAACTAAAGAGAGTGCACGTATGTTTCCCTAAACACGAATCGCGGTCAACATTGCAATGATAATATTGATAAACGCCCACTTCGTCGATCGTAATGACGATAGCAATGTGAAATAATTTCGTCTATAAAAACTGATTGAACACGATGATACTTCGTAAAACATCAACAACACAAGTGGCCACTTGAAGCAAAAGTAAAATCTGATTATGCCATTAACTTTGCATGTTACTCTTTATTATAAAAAACAAATACAAAGTACAAAGGAGGATTTGTGTCACAAGGAATTTCTGCAGGTTAAACTTTTAGTAGTAGAGGACTAGTAATTTATAGATCAACAAATGAACGAATTGACAATATCTGTTGTATAAATGTCTATGGTTCCTAAAAAAGGATAACAAACAATACAACTACTAGTAAATGAGCAAATAATAAAAAGTGTATATACCTACAATAAATATGCCCACTTAAAAATTACACATGTACAGTACATATGATAAATAAACAACACACGATCGTGGGATAATGTTGAGGTAATTCAGGAGAAACTGTGATCCACAACTTCTTCAAATTTAGTTAAGTTCTCCGTGTAACTCAAATCGTCATAAGTGTAAAAAAAACTATATTCACAAATGATTTAATCCAATGCTAATTCACCGGATTTGATCTAATCTAAACTGGATTACGTCAATAAAGATAATTTGAATCACATTGATAGGAACAAAGTGGTAAAACAAACACTGAAATTAAACAACGCGCGGGTGAAAGGAGTTTTAGTTGAAACTAGAGTGGAATAAATGATAATTATAGCTCAGTAGGAAACCTTCACTTTTACGTCGAGTCTAATTTTAGAGCTGTGGAAACAGACGTGGGTATTATGGCTACTTGGCCAGTAGTCATTAACTGTACATATTCATTAGTGGTGGAAACAATATTTCCGACTTCCCTCCTAACAGTCCTAACAGTATTAAAGTCTAGTATGTTTTTGCAGCAATTACAGTCCCTAAAGATTTGTCTGAGGATAATCTAACGCCTACAAGATCTTCAGGTCGAGAGGCGCTCAGTTCACCTTTATGCTCTTTCTCCAAGCGAGCACTTGAAATTAAGACGACACTTAAGTCTTGTACATTTTGTGTTAAAATTAAGTTGTACCTTTGACCTTTTAGGTTCGACTTGGCAACAAAAATGTTGACGTCGGCTGAAATATTGTTCTAAGGGTAACCTTGTTCTACAATAACAAAAGAATCCTATGAAAATATAGCAAATCGAGATAAGAGAAATGTCCTCCCCTCAAGCGGTGTCACATTACTAACCAGGAAAACATTCTTGTGAGGGCTTTAGTCCATTCAACCGCACGAGAATATTTTTTTGTCTTGGAATAAATCACTCTTACCGCTTTTAAAAAAAAAAACCAAATAATTACGTGGACGATTCAGGCCCCAGTTAAAAGATAAAAGTAGGATTAATCTTACAAAACAGACAAACTTTTGTTTAGTAAACGTTCTGCTACTAACAACATAAACAAGAAAGTATATCCTTTGGAAAGGAGTTGCTCTTTATACATTCCGATAGTCTGACAATTGACCAATGGAAATCTAATTATTTTGACAATTTGACCACAGAACGGGTGCTACGATTAACTCTGCAAAATAAAACAAGAGATGTCATTCGAATTCCAGCCAACACTCATCCTAAAGAAAAATTTCAATATTTTTATAAGCAGTTAGAATTCAAAGTACAAAGACTCGAAGTTCTCTAAGCGGAAGTTGGTAACCGAATCAACAGCCCAAGCATTGATATCGACGCAACGTCATAATTCCACGAAGGACCTCTGCCTCTAAATATGGGCGCCAATGTCTGTCACATAATTCTCGCAGATATCAGGGTATTATTGGTCTTAATTTATTTGACACGTCCTTGTGACATGAGATGGCCTTTTATGAGGAACTTTAAGTGTATGATGAGAGAAAACTGTGTCTTTAATCGAGCTCAGGAGATAAAAAATGCAGTAATAATCCATTATTTGCTACATTCGTATATGCAATACCTGTGTGTAGGGAATTTAACCTTATCTTGTATCCTAACTGCAACTTCCACCGGCATTTGTTTGTAAAAATTCTTAAATATAATTAGCATATCCTATCCTCCTTTCTAATCCAGCCCAATACCTTTTAAAATTTGCTCTAAACTAAACTATCGACAGAACCGTCGAGTAGTAACGCATTTTTTGTTCGAATCTCATTAATTGTTTTACGCTGCCAGCCTTCCTGGTAATCAGCCTACAATAGAATTCAAACTGATATTTGTATTTGCACGAACTTGTCTCAACTTTTTGTTTCCTCAAGCACTGCCTACCAATTGGCCAGATCCATTTATCAACCCGAGCGAGCGAGGGTGCGTAATTTAAACAAATGCCTTCCCCTAGTGGTTATTGATTTTGCACCGAGTGAAATAAGTGGGAAAACTACGGTGCCTACCGAGCACATTACCTATAGGTACACTTACTGGTACCATCGAAGCAATTGATTGCAGACCAACCTTATTACCTATTTAAAGAAGTTGTCACAGTAAACGTAACAAAGATGTCAAAGTCAAGCATTGCAATGACACTATGACGTTCACTTTTAGGTTCTTAGGTTAACGCATTTGTGATCACCATTTTGTAAAGTATTACTTGCACTTACGAAGTTACGATGCTGCACAAAATTTCGTTATTAGACCGACGCAAACATTTCAATAACAAAAGTCGATTGTATACAATTTGCTCTGAACAGTTAATTAAACATCGTTAGAGATCGCCCCCCTTATCAATAAATACATCCAGAGTATCAAATTACAGCATAGATCATTAATTAGAGCAAGGGAGACCACAGCTAAGGGTTCTGGAGTGGGAATAATGTATCATGTTAGCGTGTTATTTGCATCATTAAGATCATAGAGTCCCGTGTTCCTTGAGTGGTGTCGAGTTTTGATACACAACTCCTTATTCCATAGTGGATGTCGAGGCGACTAAGGAAATAGATCTAGGTAGGGACGTTTTAGTCGATATGCTAGAAACTTGTCACCATTGTACCTATTCAAGTGTCTGTTTAACGAATTTTCGGGAATACAAGACCAAAGTAACTTTGGATAGTGGCAACGCTATTGTTCATCCATAACCCTATTCCTATTACGAACTTTTTCATAATGGAATAGGTTTTATTTTTCGATAAAACAAAAAAACAATTTTCATAAGTCGAGGCGTCACGAAACTGGACTAGCGAAAAATTGCCGAAACGACACAATTTTAAAAATTAATCTATGTAAGTGCTTCTGTCCCAAGGGATAGTGATCCAATCACTCAGATATCGCTGCTATGGGGACCGTGTCAAACCTAATAAGTCCGCTTCAAGAAGCTATAGGTACACAAAATCCTCAATCAATCTTACTCCTCGAAGCAACCCAAACAAAATCTTGTTTACATTACTCCCAATATCTCAAACAAGTTTATCTGTCAAAGGCACGACTATAGCATTAATAAGGACGTCCCTTTTATCCGGAGCCCTTTGTGGAAAGCAATCCGACCCGGGAGGATGTCTATCAAGATAGCCATGCCGGGGGTCAGCAGGCACCTCCTTAAATTTTCAGGGTATCCGTAATGGCTTCTTTGTTGTCTCGATCGCGAATTAGGAAAGAAAATCGCACTCCGATCTCAAGTGGTATTGGTGGCCCGTTTCGGAGTGCGATTGCGCGTGAGTTTTTAAGTGGTTTTTAAGGTTAATGAAACTTTTTTGAGCCCAATTTAGAATTACTCAGGTATTCAGGTATAGGTAGAGCTACCTGAAACCGACGAGCATGTATGACGAGAGGAGAGAATGTGAACGAAGCGAGACAAGCGAGCCAAAATAGAAGCGAATGGCGCTCTGTGTCCTATTTCGTCAACGTGACAATTGTCTTTTACTTTCTTGGATAGCCCTAATAAAAATACGGACATGAATTAAATTGTACAATTGTCGCGTCAACCTGACACAACACAGTTTTGAGCTCAAGTCAAAAATATCCGACAAATCTACAATTATGTCGGTAGCAACTGCTTCTAGTTTCACGACACATCCAGTTGTAATTTTTATATCGACTGCAATCGACATAATGTTACTGGTAAGTCTATACTATAGTGATACATTTTGACTTTGTAGATAGTTTTCGTAGTTTTACGCTTAGATAATCCTAGTTTTGTGGCGGCAACTGGTATTGCCCTCTTAGTGGATAATAATGGGCCTCTGTAGATGGCTAAGTAAACAGCCCAAGTTTCAGAGAACTGAAAGGAGGACATAATTAAACCTTCCCGTGTACACAATCCTATTCATACATACATTACGCCTGTATTCCCAAACGGGGTAGGCAGAGCACACGAAACGCTACATAGACAAAACCGTGGCCATTTCATGCTTCTACTTGTCCATAACTTTAAACAAAACTACCGCTACTAATACACTCGCGATTTTCCATTGAGACTAGCTCCGAGTTACTTCCGAAGATGGGTCATGATTGGGTCGAAACATTACGAGCTGAACTCAATGAAACGACGCGAAACCGTCCCTTTTATTTCAGGCAATGAATGAATTAAAGTGGCTATTTTCATTCCAAACTTAAAAATACATTTCATTGAAATTTCAACTCCGGCTCGCATAAACAATGCAAAAGGTAGATGAGGCCGTATAAATGGAAAACCTTCATCACTAGATGTATACGTACAGTCACGAACCGGGATTGTTGAGCCGCTTGCCACTGTTCGCAATTTAGACGTGTAATCAATGACCGATGTGACTGACTAGATGTTAGCTATTGGATTAGTATTACACGACCAAGTTATGTTTGTAACGTTGGTAAGTGGCTCAACAATCCCGGTTCGCGACTGTAGGTACATAAAGCATACTCGTCGGGTGTCGAAAACAACCCAGTTCTAATGGAACAGTGTTTCTACACTGCACCGCAAACCGCAGGGTTTAACGACCTCTTACCCAATTTATTTGTTTCTAAACGAACCATATCGCTTCATATTTATAAAAACTGTAAATTATACGATTACTAGCTTTTCGCCCGCGTGGAACTCGATTATATTGCGGTATAAAGCGCAACTATAAGAAAACTTCTCGTTTCAAACGACACACAGCGCTATCGATCTATCATCGATCGATATCGATCTATCAAGCAAACTATATTTTTGTTTTCCCTCGGGAACATCAATTTTTCCGGGATAAAAAGTAGCCTATTATTTAATCCGGACTTCTGTCTATACGTCTGCAAAATTTCAAAGCAATCGGTTCAGTAGTTACGGCGTGAAAGCGGAACAAACAAACAAACAAACAAACAAACTCACTTTCTGATTTATAATATTAGTAAGGATAGTAAGGATTTTAACGTCTAAAGAAAGTAACACGTTAGAAGCTTTTGGTTTAAAGAATTAAGCGTAGATCACCCGTGTGTTGTCTAGAAAGTCGTGTTTAGAATTGCACCTCTCCATTTCTTCTGTAGATACCGAGGCGACTGAGGAAATAGGTTAAGGTATGTTTTAGGCAACAGGCTAGCAACCTGTCACTGTTATACCTTTAAACTGAAATCTTAAAAATTATGCTGTTTTTTTTGCCATCGGAAACACTGGGAACATGACGGGCACCCGAAATGTTAGTCAATTATCGTATTAATTCCTTACATTTTCGTGTCCAATATGGAACTTTATTCAATGTACGGCCGCCCGGAGCGGGAGCACAAATGAGCAACTAGACTAGAGCATCGTTTCACAGCGAGGTTTTGTGCTCCTACTCCGGGCGCCCATAGCAACAGCCCGTACGGGTCTCCCGGATAGCTGGGAACCCAGCCCGTGTGACGTGTGATATGTTATAGCAGACAAACAATCAAACACGGGACAAGTGAAACTAAATAAAAGCTTGTGAAAAGTGCATCCTCTCCCTTGCACACTTAATTGCTCAGTAAGACAGATTAATCGTTTAAATTGCACCTTCAAAGGCCTATCAAATCGCAACCTTACGACAAGCACCTTAGAATATAAATCAACCTATTACAGGATTGTCGCGAAACGATGTAATTGGTCAATTTGATCCCTAGTTAAATGGTTGGCGGCAAAAAGTGACCTGAGTTGTTTTTTAAATGGCGCCCTTAGATTTCTCTTCGTGGGATCTTCGGGTCTTTCCGTTTCCTCCGAGATACCTTTTTTGTAAGGATAACGTTGTTATTTTACTCAGCTTCAGGAGTTTTGCTATTTTTGTTTTTCTGTTTAAAGTGATAGTCTTAAGTTTTTGAACGCGTCACTTGACCACTTAATTTTGCGGTCTTATTAATTTTGTAGTTTATTGGGAATCAGACTTAGAGAGATAATCTGAAATTTGGAAATAAAGAGGAATACAAAAATTGTTAGTTATTTAGTTTTTTTTACGCCATTTTGCTTTGTTTTTCTCTCTAATTCTAATTAAGATGACAATATTAACATGAACACATTTAAAAGCAGTGAACTAAAGGGGTAAAGTTTGATCATTTTTAAACGGTTTTACTTAGCTTACCCCGTTTGTTTTAGACTTTATTCTTTGGTCTTTGTTGGTTCAAATTTAGAAATTGAAATTTCACCCTCTTTCCGTCAACTGATTGATCTGAAATTCGGTATGCGCTTTTAGTTGTGGTGACAATACAATAATGTACATTCATTGTCATTGTAAATTCAAAATGGCCGCCGCTACAAAATGGCGGATGACCTAATTCTAATTTACCCCATCAATGTGGGTATCAATTGAAAGGTCTTTGCAAGGAGAATACAGTGCACTATATCAATTAAAAAAAAAACTAAAAGCTCGGAAAAAAAAAGTAAAAAAAAAACTTTTAAGTAAAACGGTTTTATGTACATTGATTAGACTAAAATAAAACCGTTTTACTTAAAAGTTTTTTTTTTACTTTTTTTTGGTAAAGGACTCTAGAAAGATCTGTAGAAGTTAATATTGCAAATACGAGTACTGACGACGAACTGATTTTATATATGTAGTTATTGTTTTTCCTTTTAAGACTCAAAACAATTTTCTCGAACTAACAATAATTTGATACCAAGCTACAACAGCATTGATAAATAGATAACTATAACTAGATACAAGAGGTTATTAAGCGCAGACAGATAAATAAAACATTTCCATAGCTAATTTAAAAAACAACAAAATCAACGTCAATGAACCTAAATTGAAATGGACATATCTGTCCTATCTATGCATCAAAACAAATTTAATCTTAATCTAGAAACATCATTGATTATTCTTTATACGTTTTAAGATAGTAATTACTTGTAACAACGCCAAAGTAATGCGACATTAGCGGTGACTATATCTTACCCCTTTTTGTGTGTTGGTTAAGTATTACGAATATTGCGCATACCTGAAACAAGGAAAAAAAACATTATTAGACCTTATTTTGTTTTTGAATTTGAAACTATTGCGAGCCTCACTCACAGTAAAAAAATACGGATAAATCATGCCAAACGCACACTACAGCTACTGCGTCTCCTATATGAAGGGCTATGGACTAGCCCGGAACATGTCGAGTTGAACTCGATTTAAGGCGTGAGTTATCCGTATTTCTTATTACTTTTTAATTGTCATTAATAAATCTCATGTGGCCTCTGGTTTCAAATTACACTATTCATTTTCTTTCGCGAATGTCGTAAGTGGAGAGGTCTTTACATTTCTGGGTTTCAAATTCTATTATTTTTATAGGTGTTGAATAAAAAAAAATTTACTGGAAACACATGCGTGATGTTTGTATTGTCATTTGCACAACCCGTCAATTGTCATACATTCAAATTAGCAACAAAACTACAGCAAAAACTTTCGTGTAAACAAAACTAATCAAGGAAGTGTAAACCGTTTGTTTAATAAATTCGTACCGTCGAATCACGAATCAAGATCATTTGCATAAATACATATATCAGGCATTAGTGAAATGTCACCGCCAAGTCAATGACCTAGTCAGCTGTTCAACAGAAACCTCTTACAAAGGATTGTTTATATTGAGAAAGAACTGTTTGTTTTAAAAAACGTTTTATCGCGGTGGTCAGTGTATCTGCAGGGAGAGTGGTCTCCTTATGAATTTTATGACCACTTTTCTTCCGTGTTTTATTTATTCGTTTATCATGCAGTTCGTTTGAGGTTAATGGGAAAAATCTTAACAACATATTATAATGATTGCTTTTTTATATCAAAACACCATTCGAATGAGGATCTTAGACATTTAGATGTCCACTGCTAAACATAGGCCTCCGTTTGGACTTCCAAGTACTGGTTGGCAGCGACCTGAATCCAGCGACTTCCGGCGACTTTTACATCATTTTTATTTCAGTTGTCTACGCTTGTCAAATACTTGCCAAATGAGACCAAAGCCAACATTACAGACAATGCTTTATCTCGCTTTTTAGTGAAACCAACTTACTTAAGCGTTTCTATAATTGAATAATACATTTCATGTTCTGTCTTTCCGTACACACTTACATATGCATCACACCTCTTTCCCACAGGGGTAGACACTTGCTACGATCCTGATATACTTCTTTTTCATTATCCACATTGTTTATGGATTACGGGTAGGTACTCTTACCCTGACCTTTTTCTAACACATCTCCAATTTAGTCACGGAAGGGTGTTTCTTGAGACTTCTCATTCCCCTGGCGTGTCATAATAACTATGATTTTAGGCTTAATTATAGACAAATTATTAGAAAATGGAGCGTATTTAAGGGACATTATTACGCATTAATCAAAATCGTATTTAGTTGCAAATTGATCGATATTTTTTAAAATAAGTATAGCCAGGGGAATGATAATTCTCAAGAATTACCCGGAACCATCCACCAATCCCCCGACGCTTTTCACCGATGTTTTTCAACTCTACATCGATTTTTTCGTTATATCACTAGTCCATCATCATTACATCATCAGTATCATAATCCAAGGAAACAATTGCGCCTATTCAACTCAACACAAGGGTTTCAATCACTATAATACGGAATCAAAACAAACATTCAAAGGTCGCTTTCTGTTTTCACAACTCCGTATTCTCCTGTCAATCCGTCAATCGATTTTGATCCATGACTTCCAACCTTGTCGCAATTTAGGCTGTAGTTGGCTCTTCGATCTGACACAGTATTTTCAATGTACTTCACTGTGAAAAGGTTGCGTCGGTTACATAAGTTACGTGATAGCCAGTTATTGTGCGCTCGCGTGACGATCAGACGTTACAGTTGTCAATATTTTAATCGCAATTAGGCAGTTCCAGGAATTTAATGAAAGTTAAGGTTGAAGCGCTGTCAGATACTACGAGTGTAATCGGATATCTTTGGGGAAGTCTACAAATAGCATAGAAACAATACATAATTTAACGGCGATTTTAGAAAGTCTTGCATAAATCTGCCATGTTCAAAAACACCGTCTATTTTAATACAATATTATACACTGGTGTCTGAAAAGTGTAGACTCCGGCTCAGGAGGTAAAAAATATTTACTTTCTATTGAACTTCGCAATCTTGTAAACTCGGTAGGTAATTTTATCTGAGCTCTGTCATGAAATTACGAGAGCTTGTAACAACAGAATATAGACTAAAATAATAAACCATCTTATAATTAAAAATTAACAAGAACATTACCAAAACTACCTTCACATTAGCCTAAGAAATCTTAAATATACATGTACATAATAAGATGTGTCAGAGAAAGTACAGTCGCGTGCAATAATATGTAAACGTTTCCTAATTTCCAAAAATATGTATCCACACAAGGTATCTTAATTAAGTGTACAAG
>BHDV01014877.1:6535-17467 GCA_005406045.1 Adoxophyes honmai
CAGAATTGAAAATCAAGAATTAGTTTACGTAAGAAGGCCGTTTTACAACTCTTTTTTGAGTCTATCAGGGCTTCGGAAAGACTGTGATAGCCAAGAAGAATGCGCCGCAAAAACCTTTTAAAAGTTTTTTTTTAATATATGTTTTTTTTATACAAGACAACTACATATTTTAAAACATATACTTATCACTGATTCAATAGTTAAATTATGAGAAACAACTTTACTGTCTTCAAAATCGATTTGAAACGCAAAACCCGTGATTCATTGTAATGTGACCATTTGTAGTGTCCACATTCAGATTTGGAACTACCACTGCTATTGCTGAATAAGAATATAGGTATTAAACCAATATTGGACGCAAGTTTACAGGACAGGATTTTAACACTAATTGTGTTCGACAGACTGATGGATCTCATCTTCGGAATGCCTTCGCTGGAAGCTAAGGACTTGGAGAAGAAGATACGCGAAGAACGATCGAGATACTTGGTCGCCGAATTGATTTGTATGGTACGTTTTTGTTTGGATAATCTTCAAAGCAAAGTTGTAGATCTCAAAATTTTCTATAAAATGGCCCTTATGATTTTTTCTCTAAGACCCATCATTTCCCATATATTGTGCTTGTAAAGATGGAAATGTGTTTTCAAACTTACAAAGATGCTAGAAGTGGCTACGAACCGTGAAATAGTAATGTAATTGTCTATGTCACATTTCGTGTGCTCTGCCGACTCGATTCGGCAACATAGGCGTGATTGTATATTCATTATTAACAGCCGGAGCACCAGGAGGACATAGCCGCCCTGGCGGCTTGGGTGACGCGCGCCATGCGCAGGGCTGCCTCCGAGAAGGCGGACGTGCGCGAGCCGCCGCGCGTCGCGCCGCGAGTGCCCTGCGTCTACACAACGCCGCAGCGCACGCAGGTGACAACCCTGGATGGGATTTTGGAGTTATTTTTTGGCTCCATCGTTTGATAGCATTTGTTTTAAGAGCTCAGTCGTCGGTCTACGGTCCGTACTAGTGTCGTCGTCAAGACGAGCAAATTATTATTATTAATATTTTTTTATTTATTTTTTTTCGATATAGTTCAGGCTGTTTTCACGTAGAATCAGTGGTTTGGGAGTTAAGTATTCAACATTAACATTAAAAGACAAAATGCGGATTATAAACATGTATTTTTTTCGTATTTATGCTTTAGTTTACGTAACAATTTAAGAAACTAGGGTTAAAAATGTCTTTTATTGCTATTAAATTTAACATTACAATCCGGATGCCTTGATAATCTGGAAAGGGCCTTGTTCTTGTTTCCCCGAATTAGGTCCTATTGTAATTTATGGTCGGTTTCGCGACGCCGTGCCCTTGCTATAGCCCCATGCTCTTCAGGTGGACCTCCGTCTGTACCGGCGCGAACTCCTCCGTCGCGCCGCGGCGCCGCTACAAGCGATCTTAGAGCGCGAGGCGCGCGGCTGGTTCCTGCACTTCCGGGAGCGCCGCGCCGCCAGCCTCGCCAGCCAGAAGGTGCCGCCACGGGACATCGAGCAGGTGGGACCCTCGATTTAAACAGATGTTTTGTAAAGTATGTGTAACGAAATGATGACGTATTGTGAAGATAATGAAGATTGCTTTCAGAGAAAGAGTGAACGAAACATTTTTTGTTTTGTAGGAGGTGCGAGCGGCGGCGATGCGCGAATACGTGTCGCGCGTGTGCGCCGCCGTGACGGCGAGCGAGCAGCTGCGCGCGCTGGGCGCCGGCGTGCCCGAGCTGCTGGCCGCGCAGCTGCGCGCCGCCGCCGTCGGCGCCAGGTAGCTGCGGGCCGTGCGCGGCGTGCGCAGTACGGGGCGCGCGTGTGCGCCGCCGTGACGGCGAGCGAGCACCTTTTTTTCCACCAACTTTGAAGCTACCAAATCCACTTCTGGCTATGTAATCTTGTACCAACTGTACCTATTCATCATCTTGTCACCCAAATTCGCTCAACATAATTTTGGTCCATCTGTGACTCATCACCGGAACCAACGCGCCACGGCCTTAAACGCATGCTTATGCGCGTTCCTCCACTATAAACCCCTTTGCTCCCGAGTATAACTCACTAAATCCCATTGGCACCGCAGGGCGGAGGAAGGCGTGCAGCAGAAGATCTCCGCCGGGCTGGCCGTGGCTGAGGCCCGCCTGCTGGCGGCGCACCCGCTGCTCTCGCACTCGGAGCCCTGGCGGCGCGAGCGGCTAGCGGCCGCGGGCGAGCGCCTGGCCGCGGGGCTGCGCTGGGCCGCGCGCGAGGACGCCGCCGCCGACCTGCACCAGCAGCAGCTGCACCAGCACCGGTACTTCCTGCTGCGGGACCTAGCCTTCCTGAGGGACCGGGAGCCGCTGCTCATGAAGGTAAGGATGTGCTGATGTTGGACGATCTTGTTTCAAAAATTTGTTGATCACGTGTGCTCCAGTGCTCCTGTTGTAGATTGGTGTCTAATCGATACACTCGTACTCCAATGCCCCAGTTACTTATAGACCTCATATAGACCATAAATATCTGATGCGACTCTATTGCTGGGGACAAAAGGACGTATCAGATATTTTCGAGCTCTCTGCCGTGGCAGATATTAATGCTGGTGAACAAAAAATATCTGATTCGTCCTTCTGTCCCCAGTAATAGAGTCGTATCAGATTTTTATGCAGCTTTATTTCATCAGGTATTGGTTGGTGCTGGTGGCTGTATTTGCCAATTTTCTAATTTGCCTATTGCCAAACTTTGTCCCCTGTAGGAGCTGCGGGCAGCCAAGACGCCGACGCGCGAGTTCCCGTGGGCGACGCGCATCTGGCGGCCGCGCAACTGGATCGTGATCCGGCAGCTGCGCGGGCGCGGGGAGCGCGTGCCCACCGTGCTCAGCGAGCGGGCCACCTCCATCGTCACGCCGCGCTCCGACCCCAGCCAGCCCGTGTTCCTGGCGCACCAGGTGGGCCCGGCCCGGTGCTGCTCCGGCGGCTGCGCGTGCCCACCGTGCTCAGCTGTCACTTGTCACTTTCTAACGTCTCTGGTTAGACAGTGACAGGTATGGACTATCTCGCGCGCATCTCTACTCGCGCTCTGTCCTGCTAAAACTGGCGGAATGATGTGTCTTTATATCGCCCTCTAGTCCCTTACACCTGTCGTCTAGGCCCATGCACCTGTCGTCGAGTAGTAGATCTTCTACTACTAAGTTCGTCTACGTCATTAACTGTCAGAAAGTGTTCTACATCGCAATGGCCAAATTCCGTTAATCAGTTGCATAAATACATCTTCCAACTTTCTCTCTGCGAACTTCGAGTTGCCTGGAGAGAGATCTCTATTGGAATCTGTCCCACACTACTACCTGGGGGTCCACTCCACAGATTAACTACGCTCCGCCAACGGGACCTAGTGAAAAGTTTACGGCAGTAGGCTGGCACACTTAAGAGGGCGCACACATTTTTTACGAACGTAATATAAGATCAGGTGGGGGAAGAGAAATTCAGGGGCAGGGCAGGGGTAAGAGGCACCACAGACCATAACTCGTCTAGTTATGAGTGATTATGGTCTGTAGAGCCCTCTTATCCCTGCGTTTCTCTTCCCCCACCTGACCTTAGTGGTTTTGGACCAATGTTTAAAAAATCGTGAAATGTAAATTAACTCATATTTAGCCATGAAAAAAATATGGTTAGACTAAACATATTCTGTAAATTTACAATAAAATTGTTTCATTTGTAATTACATTAAAATCAATGAGAAAAAAAATAAAGTAATGGTTCAACTTTCAAATTATGTAAAATGATATTTGAATAATAAAAACCAATAATTTGATTCATGTTAATCCGTTAATCCCCAGTAGACTATATTGTCTATCAGATAATAACAAGTTTATATCGTTTATGGTAAATTTTAATGGCAAATTTTCAAGTGAAAGACAGCTATGACGCGTATTTTTGTGAAAACCCTTCAACAAATTGGCTAAGTAAAAGAAATCTGTGTTGCTAATAAAATATTTTTTTCCGTTAATCCCTAGAAAAAGAGTTTATTTATATGTTACAGTAGTTATTCTTTAAAAACTTAAGGATTTATAGCTTTCTAAAGCATTGGAAAAACACCAAAATCACCGAATTTTGTGTGCACGCTCTTAATAATTCTTACTATTTGACTCTATAACATTTTAAAAGTTATAGTTTTGTGTTTTTACAAAATTTTCATCAATTCATAGATACTGATTCCGTCGATTCAGGACCTGAAGGCAATTAAAATCTACCCTCATGGTATACACACCCTCACTCATGGGGGATCAGGCGACGCGTTATTGACTGTTAATTTTTTTCATTTAACTAATCATTGTTCTTGTTGTCATAGGAAATCGTGCGACGAACGAGCACCCGCTGGCCTGGATGGCGACTGGTCAACCTAGCGCACAGGTAATTAATAAAGCACTAAGGAGGCGTCCATAAATTATGTGAGGTGTTTAAGGGGGGGAGGGGTCGAGTCAAATCTCATCTAATCTTACGTTGGGGTGAGGGGGGTCACTGCAAGTATCATGCAATTTTTCTTCTTCTTTGAAATAAAAAAAAACTACTATTTTGGTTCATTTAATCGAGATAGAACATTGTGTAAGGTCTTAAAAACCGAAGTGTGGATGGCGCTTTATATTTGACACTTCGTCAGTGTATCCGATACCGAACGAAGAAAAATTAAAGTTTTTTTTTAAAGCTACGTCTTTCACCTTGTTTTTCTTTTCAAATTATTTTTTTTCTTTTTACAATAACAAGCCAACGCGTTTACGTAAGAAACCTACATTTTGAAAAATCTCACGTGAGATTGGGGGATGTAAGAGGGGGTTGAATAAAATCCCACGACATCTAACCAGGGAGGGAGGGAGCATGGACGTAGCCAGGAGGGGGGGGGTTTTGGGGGTTCAATAAAAGTTCAGGCTCCCATACAGCAATCGTGATTTTTTTTGTGTCCGAGTCGCACTTGGCCGATTTTTATTCGTCAACCCCCCAAATCTAAATCCTGGCTACGGACGTGGGAGGTAGGGACAGAAAATTTAAAAACACATCACGTAATTCATGGACGTCCCCTAAGATATTTCAAGCACTAAGGATCTGCTTAAGCAATTATAGGGATGATACGTTTTTATTAGTTGAGAAACACAGTACATGTACAGATGGAGCGACAGCGATGATAACGAGCCGTATAGGAAAAAGTGTTTGCGGGTCGCGGGCTTCTACTTAATATTTTTACACGCTTTTATTTAGCTTCACCTGTCCCGATGTTTGTTTGCTTATTTGTCTGTAATCAAATCTTGCAAATGTTGAAAATTTTACGGATAACTCACGTTTATTTAAATCTTACAAATTATTTGACCCACTTCCCGGTTACCGATTGAGCTGAAAAACTGTGAGCAAAAAGTACATTCAGCAAAAAAAGCTTGTATCAAAAATAATAAAAAATTGTCGGTTAGAGGACAGACCCACTAAAAAACAATGTTGGCCACCCAGGCCCACAAATAATTAGTGGTTTTTCTCTTACTAACGTCACCGTTACTGTCACAGAAACTTCAGAGCCAATAACCGTAGAGAAAAATGCACTAGCGCTACGCGTGATCTTAGGCCGGCCAGTAAGAGCACAGCGATCGCGTCGATGGTTTGGCGGAAACGTTTCCGAACAACCAACCAACCAATTAGTATTCTAATAGGTCTGTCCTTTATGTGGTTAGGTTATTGAAATGTGGGTTGCCATTGCCAGTCAAAAGGGTTAAGAACCGCTGGTCTATAGTATCAAATGTCCGACCATTCATCATGTCGGCCATTTTGTTGACCGGCCGCCATTTGCAGGAGCTGGAGCTGGAGCTGGAACATGATGTTCCTGCTGGGCGTGGCGGTGGTGTGGAACTCGCCGCTGTCGCTGCGGGCGCTGCTGCGCGTGCGCGCCATCGTGCCCGAGCTCGAGCTGTCCCAGGTACGGACCTATACTAGTCTAAGGGTCAGTTCACACCGCGACGAGACGCGACGCGGCGCTGCACGACGATGCATGTGGTTACGCCCTGCGCAGCGCGACGCCTCGAGACTTCGCGCGGCGCCTCGAGGCGTAGCGCGGTGCAGCGCTACGCCGCCGCCCGCGCGGTGTGCGGGAGCGGTGACGCGCACGTAGCGCTGGCAACTCAAAATATACTTTATTCGCTACGCGATAAGGTTCACATTTCACTGAGAGAATTCAGGTCGTCGAGCTGCGCCTCGCTGCGCAGCGCGTAACCACATGCATCGTCGTGCAGCGCCGCGTCGCGTCTCGTCGCGGTGTGAACTGACCCTAAGAGCCCGCCATACAGCTGGAGCTGGAACATGATGTTCCTGCTGGGCGTGGCGGTGGTGTGGAACTCGCCGCTGTTTTTTTTAACCGACTTCAAAAAAAGGAGGAGGTTCTCAATTCGTCCTAATTCTTATTTTTTTTGTGTATGTTACTCGATATCTCGGAGACCCGTGAACCGATTTTCAAATATTTTTTTTAATCGAAAGGGTATAACTCGGAATTGGTCCCATTGGCACGAAATCAGGATCTGATGATGGAATCTTGGAGAAATCGAGGGAACTCTTCAAAACTTCAAATGTTATAGGGACATGTACGGCGTTTTCGGTAATTTCTTGATGAAGTCAAGAATTTACATTCAGTAAACAGAATACTTTCAAAATACTGCTAATTTGAAGTCGGTTTTTTCTTGTTTAAAATTATTAACTGCCAGTTTTTTTTTTAAGTATGTTTTATAACTTCCATAGCAGCATTTACAGGGTGTCCCAAAGTTATGGGACATGAAGGGGAAGTACCTTAAATATCGTATTTTGCTCTAAGAAGACTTTATCTTATTTTTAAAAGTTAGTAATTCTGCATTCATAGATTTTCTAAAAATTACTTGTTTCGTCTGGGAATCGAACCGTCTAAAATGTAAAAAAAAAAATCCTGTTTTTATGATGCCAATCGAAAGAATAGCAAAAAAATAATAACTCTGCTTAAGTAACATAGTATTTTAAAAGAAAGGAACAACGTGAAATTAATCAGTTTGATAAAATTAAAAACATACATGAAACTGTCGTAGTCAATTAAGTGGGTATTTTTGTGTAAATTAAATTAATTAAATGCTCAAAATGTGATCCCTCTTGTCTTACACAAATCGCCAATCTTTTTAACCGACTTCAAAAAAAGGAGGAGGTTCTCAATTCGACCTAATTATTTTTTTTATTTTTTTTGTGTGTATGTTACTCGATCGATCTCGGATACCCGTGGACCGATTTTAAAATTTTATTTTTTTTAATTGAAAGGTTATAACTCGAAATTGGTCCCATTGGCACTGTAAAGAGGAGCGATGTGGGAGCGTAGTGATACAACAAGTGTTACTTAAGTACTCTCTTTAATTACAATAAGTAGGTCCTATATATAGGTTACATAGTGGGAGAGTGTGAGTGTGGCGTAGCCCACACTACACCTCCCCCGTTTTTTTATTAAAAAAAGAAAAAAAATGTATGACATAGCTATTTTTTTTTGAAAATTAAAAAAAAAAAACAGATTTTTTAACCTAACCTAGTAGTAACCTGTAACCTTGTATACATAATAAGCAGTTTCTTTAATAGTATGTAGTTGACACAATGAAACAAAAAAAACTTGGAGAATACTTAACTTAACATACCACATTTAAACAATATTTACTTCTAAATTTGCACGCTTTGTTGACGAGAGAGATGTATACATTAGTTTCTTTTTCTTTAAAAATATTAACTTTCAACTATTCTTACTGTAAGAATCAAGTGTACTGTGCTCAGTTTATCATAAAGTAACATCAAAAAAAAAATCCTTTCTGTATAAAAATAGCTTTCTAATTCTAAATACATTTTCATTTTTCATAGACTTCTATCTTTTTTCACATCTTTACCTCGGTATACTTTCTTCCATAAAATCCTTACTATCATTCCTTCATTTCTATAACTCTTTTCTAAACCTTTTATCATTTATTAGTGACCTACTTTGGCACTACAAATCATTATTTATTATCATTATAAAGACATCAACTTTTTCATATTTATTAGTGAGCTTCCTGGGCATCACTTATTCATCATCATTCCTTCTTTGTCTTCTTTTCTTCTTTCTCTTTTTTCCTTCTATTAAGCTCATAAAGGCTTTTAAATTCACCAAGGTCCACAGCACTTTTATATTATCTTTTGTGTCTGGCCAGACTTTTACTTCATATATTTATTTATTAGTTCAGGATATAAGGAATATTTATTTACTTTCGTGCGCGCACATTCATAATATTCATTTATACATTATTTATTTATTTATTTATCTAGGTACTTCATTTAACACTTCCTTTCACCTTTAACATACCTTGTGTCCAAGAATTGTCATGAATGATAACTCGATCGAAACACGATACAATAAAAGGATTCAGCTACCTAGCCTTATATCCTGGTGGACCTTGAAATTAAAACTACTCATATCCTATACCATCTCAAAAAAAAAATAAACACACTTGCTATCCAATCATTATATCTATCTATCTGAAATCCAATTCAAACTCCATACTTTACCAAATTGACGTTTCATTATACTCTTATCTCAAATTAAAATTCAATTATTAAAATGTTTACGTTTTTAGTCACCAATAAAAAAATCTTTAAGTCCGATTCGCAATTTCTCTAATTAACAATCAATAAAAAAAAACAATCTATATTTTCAAATATCCCAACTTATCTATTGATTTTGTTCTAATAATTTGCAATGGAAGCCAGGTGATCAAGCTAGCAACAAAAACAAATTATTTTTGAATCATCCTTTTTATCCGTCTGCAGCTGAATAAAAGGGACAACCTTGGCTATTTAAAATGAACCTAAAATATTTATCGAATATCAATACTAAAAAAAAATCTAAGATATTAATAAAACCAATCAAACATAAACATCAAACAAATGCATATCAAAAAATCATGTAAAACTCAAATCCTAAACTGTTAAAAAGATGAACTTTAAAATCATTTCATTACTTTATAATTTACACATTCTAATTAGAGCGCATAGTGACGGCTTCGCTTAATGAAATTTGACACGTAATTATACACCGTCACATTCCGATCCATATATGTTGACACCTGTGAGCTCATCGGACTTTAAACGTGTGAATCTTTCAATCTATTTATAGAACGGACGCTACAAAATGCAATAAAATTAAAAATGTTAAAACTTTAAAATGTAAATTACTTAATTAAATCTGGATCACCAGGAACAAAAAACCAGGATCTGATGATGGAATCTTGGAGAAATCGAGGGAACTCTTCAAATTTTATATGGAGATGTACGGCGTTTTCGGTAATTTGTTGATGAAGTCAAGATTTTACATTCAGTAAACCGAATACTTTCAAAATATTGCTAATTTGAAGTCGGTTTTTTTTTTTGTTAAAAATTATAATAAGTCTGCTGCCTGTTGATCCTCGTACCTTACCCCATTAGTTTTTTCTTTTGGGGATACGTAAAAAATATGCTATACAAAAAGCGATACGAGAAGTAGGCGAGTTACAAACAGAATTGTGCCATATCACATCGAGTGTTCACCATAAAATTATTAGAAAATCAACAGGCAGCGGACTCATTAAAAGATTGGCGATTTGCATCAGACAAGAGGGATCACATTTTGAGCATTTAATTAATTAATTTACACAAAAATATCCACTTATGTAATGGACTACAACACTTACATGCATGTTTTTAACTTGATTAAACTGATTCATTTCACGTTGTTCCTTACTTTTAAAATACTATGTTTCTTATAAAGAGTTGTTATTTTTTAGCTATTCTTTCGATTGGCATCATAAAAACAGGATGTTTTTTTTACATTTTAGTCGGTTCGATTCCCAGACGAAGCAAGCAATTTTTAGAAAATCTATGAATGCAGAATTACTAACTTTTAAAAATAAGATAAAGTCTTCTTAGAGCAAAATACACTATCTACGATATTGAAAGTTCTTCTCCTTCATGTCCCATAACTTTGGGACACCCTGTATATACCCCCGTAAATTTTCGTACGGGGGAGTTACACCCTGTATGATGTGCATGCAATAATAAACAATATAATATAATATAACACTTTTGTAATGTATTTAAATCACTATTGCACTGCGAAGCCGGGGTGGGTCGCTAGTTCTATATAAATCAAGGCGGTCGTTTTGTTCAGGTCAACGGCACTCTCTTCCCGAAGCGAAGCAGCGAAACCCAGACGATGTGGTCGCGTCTCCTGAAACTGTGGCGGCACGTGTCCAAGGAGAGGACGCGCTTCGAAACCGAACCTGACACTGGTTAGTGTTTACTTATTACATTAAACATTAAAACTCTTAAAAATCCTTGTAAAATATTTCCTGAAATTTTTCGTCACTAACTTTGTGGGAGACAAATGTTTCATCGCTTTTCAGGTCATTGCGCCCTTTGTTTTACCTACTTTATGACCCGTACGTAAGTCCCTATAATCGACGCGTACGCACCTGCAATCGTTCCACATTACGATGCTACGCGGTTGAGTAAGAGCCGGAGTACGAAACACTGGTCAATATTTTCAGATTTTGGTAATTTTTTGTCTGCCTCAGAAGTGAAAGCAGTTACCTACGTCAATCCGTAATACAGTCATAATAGTAAAAACACGTAATATTGAGTGAAAAATATTTACATCGTGCATGAATCTTCGCTGGCAATATTCAGCATGCTTTTTGTATGATGTACGATGTATCCTCTCCCCCAGGTCTCCTCGGCAAAGGTCTCAGCCGGCAAGCGAACCGAGTTTGGAACTACGGCATCGTGGGTGGGCTGGGGTCGCTCTGCCTACTGCTGCTGTTCCCCGTAGTGGCGCTGGTGACTTGCGCGCTCGCGCTCGCCGCCGCCGCCGCCGCGCCGCTGTGGGTGCCGGCGGCCGCGCT
>BHDV01014896.1:0-12185 GCA_005406045.1 Adoxophyes honmai
GTACAGAATTGACCTCTCTACAGTTTTATTATAAGTATAGATTATATTTTACTTTAGCACAAAATCCTATTCATAATTATCCACCACGTGTCTTTTAAGAAAATTATACTAGGTGGTAGGTATCCAGTTATTACATTAATTGTAGTAATTCAATAATATGACTTTTCTGACCCAATAAACCCAATCACACTATTTTCATAACCTCAGTAAACTCCGCGTGATAACTTTAAAAATATCATATATCTTCTGCTTGTTATCTATAAAACCAATAAATGGACATTCCAGTAATATATTTTGATATATTTTTATTATACATAACTGCTATTGAACTGGAAATGCCGTTTCGATAACTCGTGCGATATGCTAACTACTTAATGCGGTTTCTACTGAAATAAAGTCACCTACCTAGTTCTGATAATTGTTTTGAGATAAATTCACTTTGCATTCGGTGACTGGCTGATTGTGTCGGTATTTTAACATTTTGCAAAATTAATTACCATTGCTTATCACACAGTAACTAGAATATTTTATATTCGCCAAGCCATTTCCAATCTCTATAAATATCTGAAAGGAAATACTCCTTTTATAAATAAATTTCCATTGATAATTATGTATTTCCCAACACCAACTTTCTCTGCCACAAGGAAACTGACATTACACCTAGGAGCAAAATTTAACGTGCCATTGCAATCGTTATTTTAACCTGGGAAATATCGTCATACTTCTAATGATCTTATATGTTTCAACAGTAAAGTTTACGCAAATAAAACAAAAACAACCGTCTCATTGATGTTTTCTCGATTTGTTTTCGCTTTATTTACACAATAGCGTGCGTGTCTTTTGATATAGGCATGCACCTAGTTAAATGAAAAAGACTATAAAACAAAATAATATCACTCATACCAGTAACAAAGTCACGATTCACTGGGCACCCCTCACTTTAACTTAACATTTTTTTCACTTCACACAACTGTATTGATTTAGTGATCAACTTAGTGTCTCTCCTAGTGATCAACTTAGCAATGTTATATTGCTAAACGCGCACGCGACT
This sequence comes from Adoxophyes honmai, assembly GCA_005406045.1. Lineage (NCBI taxonomy): Eukaryota > Metazoa > Arthropoda > Insecta > Lepidoptera > Tortricidae > Adoxophyes > Adoxophyes honmai. The sequence goes on from BHDV01014896.1 coordinate 1,052, forward strand.
CCACTTCTAGTGCCTATTGAAATACTTCTCGTTCATTGGAATCCACTAACGTTCCTGTTATCTCTACTAGATAAGATTTGTTAATCTATATGACGCCATACAGTGCTAACTTTATTTGCGAGCCGTTGTTATTCATAGGCAAAGTTCCCGTTCTATTTTCATCTTTAATATTTACACCTAAATACTATACTTTTAGTTAATTCCTTCGCTTATTGTTTTTACTGTTCCTCACTTCGACAACTGCAAATACAGGCCGCATTGTGTTTTTAATACAGAACAAAATCAAGTTTACTTCTTTAACTATAATCCCATAGATTAAAAAAACGTCGGGCAACTAAATGAAACCGCCTGTTCGGCTTTATTAGTAACAATTGAGCATCGATAATTGCAGTACCGCTCAATTAGAATCAATTGACTTGTGCTTTGGTCCTGTTGCGAAGATGCAAACTTGCGAACTTTGTGCAACGGGTAAACTCCTTTGAAAATAAGCATTTAACAGTTACATGTGGACATTGCTAACATCAAATTTCTCATCGGTTTACACGTGTGAATGATGCCTATAAAATACAGCCAGATCGTACCATAAACAGAACAGTTGACAAGACTGCCGTTCACTCACAGCTATTCTAATATCGAATATTGAATTTTCTATACCATTAAATGGGGTAAGTAGGAACTACTGGGGCAATTGGATTACAAATAGGGAGAGTAGAATAAGGTGGTCTTTAAATGCATGATGCAGAAAGGAGTGTATGGTCTTACAAATAGAGTTACCTATCATAATATTTCTAATCTACTTTTTCTAATTTACTTAGGTACTAAAATTAGCTTTGAATAATATCGAGGTTTGGGTGTAAACTTTTGACCCTACTCACTTTGTTTTACAGTGACGTATGTTTATACCAGCAGACTTGAGCCAACTTCACATCCCGACACTGACAAATCCGCAAAAAACTATAGAAAACAATACGCCTGATTGGCGGCAGGGCCCGTTAGGTATACTTAAAAAAGGAGACCACTCAAACTCTGGACATAGATCAATGTCTGTGACATTATATTGCTGTAGCTGAACGTTAGTATGAGTATGCATGGAAACGACATTTTGTTGGCGGATGTGCGATAAACGATAGCCGATGCCCTTAACTTCTACCTTTGGACTGAAACTGAGTAATAGAAATCCATTTGCCACGAGATTTCATTGTTTATTGCTTAGATGTTCAAAGGTTAGGAAGCGCTCTCGCTGTTTTATTTAATAAAACATTAACATGAGCGTGTATAAGACATCTAAAATTAACTAATGAATATTTTTAAGGAAAATCTGAATATTTGTTTCTAGAAACAAACTGCTGCAATTATTCCGTTTCATTCTAAGAATAAGATCAAACAATTGACGTCATTAATCAAAATTAAAAAACTTTCTTTGTTTTAATTTGGCTTGGCTATCGCAATTCGCGAGTAAAGACCATTTCAAAACGGTCATTGCTCTGCCATCGACACACATTCTGGCAGTAAATTAATCTTACACGTAGTTATTACGGTTTCATATGCGCCGTCAAGGTAATTAAAGATCCGACAATCTGGATAAAAATTAAATGCAATTTTCCGATTCAGAGCATTTTACTACACTTAATTCGGCGTTCCATTGCTTTTTGTTCAGTCAATAATATACTTCTCACAAGAACCTACTAGTGTATAATTTGTGTAAAAAAGCAGCCAGGATTTAAGAGTAATGTATTCACTCCCAATATTACCTTTCCAAAACTAATCTACAATCAGTAAACGGATTTTATAAAGTAATACGATAACTGACAATATAAAAACGGGTGGGTCCTTACCTATATTACTGGACGGGCATCAGCAATGTAGAATCATCCCACTTTCTGCACTTCTGCAACAATACAAAAACATATAAAATATTACTCCAACTTTTTAGCACTTCACACAAAATATTTCATAAATCTTTTACACCTGCAAAAAGAAACGTCGAACTGGTCAGACCCATTCAGTCCCTTTTTGCACAACGCGAAACAATTTCAGCCATATTCCGATAGCCAATTATAGAACGCAACAGCTGCAATTTAACGAGTTTATAAAAGAATAAAATATTTGCTCCAATGATCTCAGGCTTTTAATAAAAAGACAACAATGGCATGGGTTCGAACAGCTGTTGGGAGCCCACGGCCAATACTATTATTACACAACACGGGAGAAATATCGTACGATCTCAAGCTTCTTTCCGATTGGAGGGTTACCGGGGCAAAGAACCTGTATCAGACAAGGACGCAACTTTGAGACGGTATATTCATTGCAATGATTACTTTTTACAATAAGTCTCGTTATATTACTAGACCAGAACAAGGAGTAGTTTGTTTTAAAATTATGAATCCCAGTGTTACAAGCCAAGCTGATTCAAATCTATCGAGTAATAAATTCACAATCACAGTTCACCATTCAGGCCTCAATATCGGAGCATAGGTTATCGGCAAGATTGCACCAACTTTATAGCGCGGCCCGCAGTATCCGCTGCGGCGTGCCACAAGGAGTTCGCTTGGGGCTACAACTATTATTGCCGTGTTCCATCTAGAACAGGGATAATGATATTCATTGTCTGGCTAACGAACAAGTGTCCCCGCTTCCTTTAAGATAATATGCCCTTGTTTGTGGCTGTTCATGAAAAGTGACATTACGTGTTATGTTTAATTAAAGAGAAACGGTCATGAGATATATGTACATATTATATGTACCAACTTTGTTAAGAGGCAATATGCCGGTCGAGGGAATTGAAAAATAGGTATTTGCTAAATCTATTGCTGTCGCGCCGTGACCTGCCCAGACGACGTCGAGTGCGATAAGAACAACTACAGCTCGGACCGAAAATACCTATGAAAATTATTCAAAAACAACGTTTCGTAGTCCCCTGATTTCTTCTCCAAAACTTAACCGATTAAATATGTTTTTTCATTAAATGTTTAAAAAATGTCAAAACTGTGTTTCTATGTTCTTATATTTTGATATAATTGTGTTAAAATTGGATTCTAGAGGTTTGAACACGACGGAAAAAACTTACCAATTTTTCATGTTTTTGAAGGTTAATATCTCCTTTAATAATTCAATAAAGAAAAAAAGGAAAACATAGGAACATGCTAATATATCATTAGATTGTTGATGTAAAAAATCATTGTTCTACGGGTAATATCCAGCGAGGAATCAGGGGACTACGTTTCCATACAAAATATGACCGCTCCATTTCCTCTTAACTATCCAGTACGGCAAAAACTTGTCTTGGGTTGAATGTTATTGATAAAGCAATTTAAATGTCACTGCGTTCGATTTTTTAATAAATGGTCTTCAGCGTATGTCTTCAGCCTTCATCGTCTTAAAACTCATAACCTTTTATAGTAAAAGCGCATAAATGCTTCCAATGATTCACGACAGCAGAACAATATGTCAAGGTGTTTAAGGTTAAAAAGAATTTCACTTGAAACTATACATTATTTCCTGCGCCTGACATGACAATCGTATTTACTTACAATGCGTCCGGTCTGAATTCAAATTGAACGCACGTCAAAGGAGTAATCATTAAATTCAAGTGACATCAATGTATGAGGTAACTGATAAGCACAGATTGACTTTGATGTGACTTTACGTTATATAAACGTGATCCGACATATTTATTTAAGCAGATAAGATAATTTCTTGAACACATTTCGGAAGTGCAAATAATGCAGTCATCTTTTCACACATTATCACTTTCTATGTTATCGACAAATAAAAATTGCTTCAGAAAAAACTCCGTGCTGTCCCTGACACCTTAACCCAGTAGTTAAACTAAATCACTGCTAGACGACATGAAAATCCGTGAAGGAGGTATTTATTGCGTCTATTGAAAAACTAACACTGGCTGTGTCTTACAATAGACTCAAAGAGGCTAAGTAAATTGCTAAACACGACAAGTCAGTTATCCTTAAGTTACTATTAGGAGCGTTGAGTTCATCTGCGTCAGACTTGTTTGTAAGACTGCGCACACGCCAGCATCACACCATCGTGATTGTGACGATACAAACCATTATACAACACCATAAAAAGAACCTAATCCAATGCTGACGTCATTCTCGATAGACATATCATAACTCGTCTACTACACCAATAAGCAATAACGATACAAAGATGAAAAACCGTTTCAAAAAATCTGTTTGTAGCTTCGGGCAAGTCATAAACAAATGAAGAAGTAACTTGGTAAACGCCCTAGAGATTGCTCTTTATATTTATACAGCATCGTCTAGTCTTACCGGTAGTTACAATAACGGAGCGCAGACCGCTGCGGATACCGTACGGGATTTAAACCAAAAATGGCATTAACAGCTACAATTATTTCATGCCAATTTTGTACAAAACAGTATTTGATAACTTTCATCGGTATTGAAACATCAATGTTTGATTAAAGCTAACAAAGCGATTGAGTCGTTAAACATCTGTGCCCTCGTGGCCTGGATGTAAATTATTAAATAATGTATTGTGTCATTTTCTGCATCGGCAACGTTAGACATAGTTTTCATAGCCTTGATAAATCTCGTAATTGTGACAAAAAAAAAGACAAATAATTTTGACAAATGACAGCATCGTCCGTTCCGTGACTTCGTTCATTTCCCGTTTTACGTTACCGTTGCAAGGCTACACAAAAATTGGCTGAATAGGGGACACGATTACCTTCAGAGGATAAAGAAGACTGATATTAAGTGCGCGTGGACATGGAGGCACTTGATAAGAGAAATTAAAAGTGAGGTCGGCTTGTTTATTGAGTCAACAGTCAAGCCGACCGTGTGATTTAATAAGACGGCCTTATGAATAAACTTTTGAAGAGCGGTTGTTGAAGCAACTTTATGTTTAAAACCGTAATAATTATTCAAGAAGATAGCGAGTTATTTGTATTAACGTATTTAACTTAGAGAGTTAATTATTATTTACTATAAGAGCAGATCAAATCGCTAGTTGGAGACCTTGTTTTACTACGCTAAATCAAATAAAGAGTTGGCATTTTTCATTACTAGTGATTTGATTGCTACGATAGAAAAAAATAATAAAGTCACCTTTGGTTTTCGACTAGTTTCCATTTTATATTCCTAACAGTTCATATTATTTAGCCAAATATGCAAAATTTTAATATTTATGCGTGACTCAGTGAATTTATTTTAAATATTTGATCAACTTGGACTGTTCTCGAGTTCAAGAAGTAAAACACTTAAGGCACTCAACGTACAATGGGCGAAATCTTGTATAGAAAACTATATGAAATTTCGCCAGTTTTATACCCGATCTTAACACCTTTAATATCAAGGTTACAGCCACTTCGCACGTAAGCGTCTGTCTGGCACAGTTAAACTATACCGGCAATTGAAGACTGCGGTGGTCATTGACAGGCTGGAAGTGAAGTGAAAGTAAACTTTGCAAATAATAAGAGTGTGGGTGGTGTAATTGCAAATCTATCTATACAAGTCATGCTAATTTTAATCGAGCTTAATGCATTGTACGTATTTCGCAAGCATCTCCAAGAGATAAAGGATATAATGAAACATTTATTATAATGTACAATGGGATACAGTAAGTAATGACGACAATAAGTATGCAACGTTCGCTTTTTAGGCACGCGGACAATCAGCACTGCAAATATGTATGTAAATGAAAGCAAAAAATGACCGGATGATATTCATACCGTATGACTTCGAAACCAATTTTGGTGTATGACATTGTCCATTTACAAGGCAACGAGTTATCAAGATGTATCTGATTAAAATACTGCGGTGATAAAAATTATCATGGTCAACAACTTTGCAAGATCTACTTTGTGACGCCATGATCGTAAATTAGACTTATGTTGAGGACTTTTTGCTTTTAACGCCTCGTCGAAAGAACAAAATGTTGATTAAGATTTATAGATACCTCATAGGGAGTGCACAAAAAATATACGAGCCCATATCACCATTACCGTGGAACAAATTCCAGTGAATGAGTTTTTACACTAACTGTAATGTAGCTAAGCGGAATCCACATGGCCGCTAATATGAACTGACAGATCAGAAAAACTTGTGTTTGCTATCGCTAAAGAAACGTGTAATATTCTCGTTGCATATTTATTGCTTATTTATCTCAGGGGATGTGAGTCGTGCAAAATTGGAAGTATTTGCGGTGCTCTGTAGTTACGCATTAGTGCGTAAATTGCGCGAGAGTACGTGTAATCTATCCCACTGACGTTCATTAGCTCGCACGCAACTCACCCGTCCGTCGTGGGAACTTGAAATGCACTATTTCCAGCATCATCTGCCCTTACGCATTCGAAGTGGTTCAGTTCTTAGAAAAAATATAAAAACAAAGCTTTTTTTACTCCTAAAAGATCAAGTTTAATGTCATCTCGTGGTGGTCTTTATTTAGATCAGATTCTTTGGGGTTGTCACCCGTGAAATTTAAACAACGTTGACGAATTTAACTTAGATTTATGTAATGAAGGATTTTCTTTAATGAGCTATTTGAATGCGGATGTTTGTGATCCCTATCGGTGTCAAAACAAGCACAGTTGTAAATTAGTGATAACGACTGTACTCAAATCATGACCCGATAAACGATAATAGTGTTATTTTTCCCAGCGACCTTTTGACACCCTACGAATAGGAAAACGAGAAAAAGAAGATGAATCACAAAATTCTGCATTGTTCTTAATCATGATAACAAAAGGGAATAACTTACATTGACATTACGACTATTAAACTTCGCGGTCATCCGTGCAACTAAAATAACCTTACATCTACTTGGTGCCTATACCTTGTGTACCGTGTGAGCAAAATTATCGTTATTATACAAGAAGCTGATGAGAATAATTTGGTATGTTTATTTTTCAATTGTTAAGGCAAAGATATACCAAAGTAACCTACCTATCGAGGAATTTTAGAATCAGCTGCAATCGGGAAGATTATGTAACGGCTTTGAGTGGTGAAAAAAAAACGTCCATTCGAAGATTTTAGTCAGAGGGGCGGGCTACAAAAGGGACCTTAGTCGCCGTAGTGTCGGAGGTCCTGTAAACAGAATGTAAAGGAAACGGTTTTTTGTCCGAGATTCGGGGCCGGGCGTCGGCGTGACGGGCTCAGGTAGGCATTTCTACCCGGCTTCGATATTATCTTGGTTACTTACGACAAACTCCACTATCTTTAAGCCGACTGTTTGCATAAACAAAAGTGACCTTACGGGTTGCATACGTGACTACGATGCGATACAACGTGTATTGTTAATTTGGTACGTTCACATGGTAACGCGAATATTTTAGAGAGCAAAGCATATGGAATTAACTTCAGTTGTTTAGTGTTGAATTATTTCCATTGTTGTTAGAATGTCCTTCGTTTTCTTTCGACGTCGAACAGCTCGCATGCATGGTGTTTTTTACCCTACCACCAGCGGACCCTAGTCGTACAATATTAATGCTTCGCCACGGTGCTTTAGTCCTTGAATAGCGTTAGGACTCGGGTCAAATAAATTCACGTGGCTTTAAATATTTATCGCGTCCAATAGAGCCGCTGAATACAACTGGTTTATATTCAAGAAAGAAATGTTTTCGAAGAGTGCGTTTGTAGGTTTAATTTAAATGGAAGGTTTTAATGATAAAGATTGATTCGTATGTACTGATAGATGACTTTTGGTAGCGATTTCTTGATGAACCCAATGTAATTTATTCTATGTTGACGTTTTACGACACTTGTAAGCAAAACATTACATATTTGCAACGACAATGAGCTGAAGCCACGTATATTTTTAGATACAACTAAGGCGGTCCTATATGCAAATAATTCACAACACGTATCAAATCTAAATTGCAATGCTAACACAATCCTTTACGGATGTATGGAATGTCTATGACTAGATAATTTAATTAAGAAGAACACGACACTTTTGTATGTAGCGCTGAATTCGCTACGCTATTACGAAGATTAGCTTTCACCGATAAAACTTGGTATCAATTAGTATCGTCAAGTCAATACAGAAATTATTCTCCACTAGCAATCAAAGTGTCCCTGCCGTCCAATAAACGCTCTCTTCGTTCGCGACGAATGGTCCAGGTGAAGTTAATGGGCATTTTATGGCCTAGGAAGTCGCAACACGGAGCCATAATGAGCTGCGTATGGCGGCACGAGTAATGGAGCACATCAGTCGCCGTCCCTCGCCCGCTTGGGGTAATTAGCTAAAAGGCGAATGTCTCCAACACCATTTTCGGTGACACTTCACCAAATACGCGCCAAAGAATGCCCGCCATACAACCGAGAGTAATGATCCCTTCTACAAACCCAGCCGTTATAACTGCACCTCCAGGTCAAAAAACTTTAGCATCTGACATAATGCATTTTTCGACTTACGTAAATTTGTTCTTATTCTTCAGCTGCTTGAGTAACAGCCATTCACGCGCATCGTTGCACTACTGACTTAAATAAAACTAGAAAGTATTCCAATTTACTGAATAAATATAAAGATAGATTACCTCGGATTCGCCACAAGAATAGTCTCAATCAGAGTTTATTATCTCTCTCGATTGGCTTCTGAAGCAATAAATCCTCTTCGACCATGCAATCACAAATTAATTATTGTTTTTATTCATAGCCTCCGAGTTCGGCTGGGTTTCCTGCTTTCTACTGAAGTTAATTTCCTCCGTTTACTATTGGGAATAAACAGCGAGCAATAAACGTCCAAGCCAAATAGTTTAGTGTCGCGATGTAATCAAACGGCTATTTGCGGGTTGGAGATTTGATTCCTTGCATTGGAAAGTGGGAATATGAGGCGGTGGAGAGCGGTGGCGTGGGCGCGCATTGTCAGGGCAACGAAGATCGAAACGCCAACTCGCTGGAGGCTGTCGCTATTTGCAAAATTGCTGGACAGCATATCAATAACAGACTTCTAATTCACACGAGTTATACACGAGTTGACTCGTGTCCACGGTCGCTGTAACGCGGCTGAAACGTCGAGACGGTAAATAGAATAATTCGTGATTAAGTCCCGCGTATACATAAATATGAGTGAGAATCGCGACAGTTTAAAACATTAGACTTCTAATTCTGTGGTAGCTGTGGTTTTGGCCTATTCGTTTGATTATGTCATAGATACCAATAACAATTAACCATTGTGTCGATGAGCCCAATAGGTATATTAGCTTTAGAAGAATATACTAGTAATCTGCGTTGGTTCGTAAATAGCTACCGATATACTCTTAGAATAAAATGGGAATCTTATTTGTATGCAATACTAACTGTACGTAGACTGGTTTGCTAAAGTTATGCCTATTTGTTTACACTCCAGGAATAAACTTTATGATAATTGCGAAACCATGCCAAAGTGCAATAAAAATTGAACCTTAGTTGATAGCTAAACTTTATAAACTTTACTTAAGTACCACCTGATATTAAAATCCGGATCCAGTAATATCGTAGTAGTAATAAACAATTAGAACGTTCCATTGCGGTCAATTTTCATAGCTAATTAAGATTCAAATACATTATTGTTAAAACAATGTATTCCTAAAACATCAAAGAACTTACTTACAAATCGTCATAGTGACTTTGTATCGCTCGACAAGGGACATATTTATTCCATTAATTGCAGCAGGGTTCTTAACATTACATTAGATAAAAACATATTTAACTGTAAACAAACCGAATTGGCTAAGATAACTGACGACAGACGAAAGAGGCCCTTTTACGAGCTGGCAAGAACTTAACAACCTGCAGAACCCTATTAAACCCTAGGTACCCTGTGCCCGTAAGTGTCGGACTGGTTGTAGGAACCGGGTCCTAGTCCTAGCCCTCGCCTACAGCGAGTAGGCGTGATTGCCTCGAAGCATTCTTGGCACTGGTGAGGTGATATCCCTCTTTCTAACTGAGGACATTTCTCATTTACGCGACATCTAAGGCGAAGATTGTATTTTATCTCAGGCTAGTGCAATTTGCATATGAAAATTTTGCCGAAGGAAATGCACAAAGTGTAGTTTGACAATTGAATGAGGACTACACGGAGTACAAGTAAATTTTCTTATCTGAAGAATCAAATCTTGTATCATGATATTCCATGATACGAATTTCTACGCCTAAGTAGGTAGAAAATTACAGTTATTTTTTTAATATTTAAATCCAATGATTATAATGTAGTTGTACACTCTTTGTAGTTGTACTCTTCACGATACGTCTTATATGCAAATTCCTACCTTTACAATTCCCTTACACTTTACCAAGACAATAACACATTCTTGCGGTCAAATATTTACGTAATACATGACTCAATGCGAATTAATGTCAGTCTATGGGAAAAATAAACGATTGTAAAAAGGATTTCCCATTTCCCAGAATAATCGAATTGTTATTGAACAGAACATCATGTTTGGTAAATGATCGGCCTACGGGGAAGCGGTATTTCTATAAACTACAGATGTTTACTTACAAAGGCGCACGCGCAGCTCGCATATAAACAATCCTTGAGATAAACGGGAGTAAGTCGGAAACAAACATAATTATAACATCATACGAAAGGTTACTTTGTTCTCAGGCTACCATTACTCACGCACCTTTGCAATTGGTACTCGTAAAGCCAGACATCGAAATCCGTGGGGCAAATTTTCTTGACAGGTAAGGAAGTTAATATGGATAATGAATGAATGAATGAATGAATGAATGAATGAATGAATGATGATCCGACCGATTTCGGCCATGGCAACCACTTTGAGGACTCCTATTCCGATTGGCGCTCGTGCGCCCTAAGATGGCTTATATAGCCTATCTTGGCTGAAAACGTACGTCGACATCGCTGGCATATGGATAAACTTGATTATCGATGATAGTTCAGTTCTACGTAACGGTGATCACTCAAAACCTTGTTTGTAAAAATGTTTTTTTATTTTAAAATGTGGAAATCGAAATGAAGTATTTTATTAATTTACTAGCTAACTTCTTTTTCAGACAAGTAAATGACTACAATTCGTTCAATATTTTCGAGCGTTAAGCGCCTCAAAATCCAAAAGCAAGAGTGTTATACGGGTGAATATTTTCAAATGTACATATTACGCGGCCTTCAGTAAAGAACTATCTAAAACGGTCTAAATTGCTCTAACGATAAT
>BHDV01014896.1:18812-30168 GCA_005406045.1 Adoxophyes honmai
TTGTTTATCAGTCTTTCACGGCTAAACGAAGCGACGTAGTAACGTGATTTTTGGGTGGAGATAGTTGAAGGGATGGAGAGTGACACAGGCTACTTTTTGTCTCTTCAAAACTCCCCGTTTCACTAAAGTGTAGAAAGCTATAAATTGGTATATGGGGTATCTCTTCTGTGCTACCCCAAAATTAACGCGAGCGGAGCCGCGGGAAAAAGCTAGTAATATAATAAAAAAAAATCTACTCGCCCGTCGCCTGAAATGAACCTTACGACATCACGAAAGAAATGGAAAGTGTTCTAAACCCTCACGGGAAATTGTATTAGTATGCAGCAATGAAACCACCAAATCGTGCTCTACCAATTTCTATGCGTTATTTACAAACAATGGTCGGTTTTTGTTTTTATAAGTAACGTGGTGAGATGCGCCTGCACCGATGGACTCATTAAATATGGTAATATCGTATATTGTCATCTGACACAATGGGCTGGCTGCGTTACAATAGCTTCTGTAGCTCCGGCGCATGGCCCATTTAGTACAGTACATCGGGGTGAGTAGGGATCGTAGGGCAGGTGGGTGAATAGAGAAAGGGATGAGATTGTTTTTATAGGCTACTAACTGCTATCTGACAACCTGTCACTATTGTAGCTGCCAACTTGAAACCGTAAAGATGTGCGAAAAGTGACCATGAATCGTGCAATAGTCATGTTTGTCTCAGTAGCCTTTAGCTCTGGCTACCACATTTAGGAATGCAGGTGTGATGCATGTATGCTACTAATTTACCCGATTTCAAAAATGGAAGAGGCTCTCAAGGAAGTGAAATTTGCACGAAAAAAAACAAGCAAGACAAACATATGTATATCACGCGTATTCCTAAAAGAGCAGGCAGTGCGCACAAAACCTTAAATAATTCATAACAACAACAACACGGCATTCGTACAAACGTCTTTTTATCACAAACTAAATGGACGTCAGCGTCCCTACTCACCCATTTTACGGTACAATATGCGGGCACACCTTCACTAGCGATGCCCTATTTACGCACGTAAATAACTTTATTTTGAACTGGTCACGCGTTACAGCCACAGAATGAACCGCAAACGACCCACGAATGGTAAGCCTTTTTTCGAAAAAATATTTATCCTCTTTCCTCTTTACCAGTTGGCTTAAGTAGCGCGAGGAGACGCGCTCGATAGACCACCTGTCATTTTCTGATGTGAGTGACAGGTATAGTATATTCCTATAGTCGACTTGCGCAAGCTGTGCTAAGCCGACAGAGACAAATAATTAGACTAACTATACGTATGCCTACCCTTAGGAATATACATACACGTATCACGTCTGTAGTCCTTTATTCTTGGTATTTGATGTTAAAGCGGTAATAAAAATACATAATCTTTAAAAATTAAAAAAAAAAAAATTGGTACGGTAGTAGCTAGACGGACGGACAGACAGCGTAAGTCTTAAGGATTCCGTTTTCACCCTTTGGATACAGAACCCTAAAAAATGCCAGACTAATTGTTTAATTATGTGACAAGCTGATGTATGCCTTTTGCGACGACATCGCGAAACCCAGCCGCCTAATGGTCTACTTATCGCGCCATATTACGTAAACTGGATTAACAAGATGAATGTCTATGCGGTATATTTCGAAACCGCTAGATTGCAAATAACAAATTGCAGATTAAATAGCCTGGCATTATTCATGGGGGGAAGACCTAATGACACCATTTTTTGCACGACGCATGCTCAAGTTTTGATACAGATTCGCGAGGGGGAAAGTAGGCGTACTTTCACTGTACTGGCAAAAAGTGCAGCTGAATTTATCTCGGTTAATCTGGCCGTTTATATCTGCAACTAAAATAAGTGCTTATTATTTTGTTGAAATACTTACAGAAATGCACGGAGATGCACGAGATGATAACCAGAGAACGGTCAAGAGTAAAAATAAGTCTCCATACAAAATTTTCTGAAGTGTGTCCCACGGACTTATAAATATTACGCTGGTGATAAAGGGCGTTGTGGATACTCTGACTAGATACATATTATTACACCATTGCTCTTACTACACTATTACAATAATAAAAACTATAAATATTTAAGAACACTGGTTACGTAACCATTGTGACCTGAACCTCTCACCAATTTATTACAATAAGTTAAGAAGGATGTGGATGTGACGTTTCCAATCCCTACAATTATGATAAGACCCGAAAGACGTTTTTTCACCCGTTTCCTAAGAAGGATGTGACTTTTTGGAATGTAAATAATTCGTCACGCAGCCGACATCAGCGTTTATCATCGATCATGCTCAAATAATCGACGGACTATTTGCTTTAACCGCTATCGAATGCAAATATGTAGATAAGTTTTGAGTACTGAGAAAAACATCTTCTTTAATGGCTCGGTTCGTGAGAATAGTGGTTCAACGACATTTCGCTTTTAGAAATCTGAAAAAACACTCCATATATCGATATCGGTATCGAATATTTCGTTTACAAGTGTGACGCTTTTTTGCAATACTTCAGTTGTCAAATTAAATCTAAAACTACTTGAAATTCTTGAGTCGTTAGTGAAGGTCTGAATATTCTTAAGAAATTTTAAGTCTCACAAAAAATTTGTCATCTCTGGCTCAAACGGTCTTATATTTCTTCTTTAAAGCGCTTCACGGACTATTTGACAGCTTAAATCTATTAAGAGATGCTATCGCTGTTAGCACATGGTCATTATGAGGACTGGTCTTAAAACTGTCTTCGTCTGCAAACTAATTAACGAGTTAATTTGCTAATACTGCTATTATTTGTGCATAATTAAAAAGAATTTCGCGTACAGGGACTTTAAATTCGACAGATTTGTATTTGATGAGGATGAAAATATAGGCACTATTATTTTTACTGTAGGCCTTATAAATATCATTCTTTCTTCTATTTAATCAGAAAAAAATATGTTTTCTTCAACAATTGTCTCATTTGAATAAACACTTTTACACCATTCACTGCGAAAATAATAATAATTACAAAATGCATTACGTAAGATTTTTCCGTTTTACATTTTACTTGTATTTTGTTGTTTTATGTTATGGTATTCTGCCTATTTTCATCGAATTATGTACGTATACCTACATTATTATTTGTTTATTTATCTACATCTCATTTCTTTGCAGACTCCACATACGTTTTATAAAAGGACGTAATAGGTATTAGAAAGCAGTTTTATAAATATTTTGAGAAAGTCGAATTAGCATTATTTGAATTTTAATAACGACAGTTAATATCTTAAAGCTATAAAACTCGGGAATGACAATAGGTTTGTAGCTGTCGTAAAATTCGTCGTTGTTTAACAATGTGAATACCAAACGAAGCAGAAACACCATACTTTAAAAAAAAAAACTAAATAAGTAAAAGTAAGGTAAATGTACCAGCTCTTAACACCTAAAACTAATTGACATTTCTTGACTATCATTCGTTGAATTGATTTACTTCCAATATAACGTCGAACCTCGTTACATTAATCTACTTAAGCAAACTAAATCTAAGCAAAACTTATCAAAAAAACAAGCAAACTTCATTACTTCCATACACATTTTGGTGTAATCTAGATGGATGCCCCCGTAACAGGTAATAACTGGAACTAGGAAATTACCAACGCCCTGGTGGTCGCGGGCTTAATAGAAATTGTCCGCTAATCGCGTCTATTACCCTAATGGACCACTTGGGTGTTCGCTCCTAAGTCTCGCAATAGCTGTAGTACCTGAGGGTTACAGTCTGGGACAACAACGGACGACAACGAAAACAATGAGTGATTTCTTTGACCATTATAAACCTTCAGAAGAGTACATACTGAATCCGAAACACATTCAAAACGCTTTAATGATTTTAATCACAGTATGTAATTCAATATCCAATGACGATGCAAAGAGAACTTAGGTGGTTAAAGGTCATGAGTTCGAGTCCCAATTCTGAACCGTAAAAGTGACATTTCATGATGGGTATGGCTGTTCGTCGTCCACTGCGTGTTGCTTTAGCCCTTGGATCATTACAGTATGCTTTTAGTTGAATGTCTTGTCTGTACACTCTGTTTTTTTTTTAATAATTTTTAATCCTTCTACCTATTTTGAAAAAAAAAACTTCTTTGTGTCAAGTTTCATCTTGACAATAATGGTCTTTCCGAAGCACCAATAAAATCGAAAATTACATGTAAAAGTGCTCTAAGACCTCTAAGGAGCATTTGCATAAACAAAATGTGAATTTTGAATTTTGAATTATGAGCGTATCCGTCGTGCAATGAACAGGAGATTTGGTGGTCGCGACTCACTCAAGTCCTGCATTATGGTGACCCAATGATAGTAAGTTTGTCTCACCTTACAGTAAAAGTTTTAAAGTAAGGTAGAGGAGGTAGAGTTACCCGTAAGTAATTATTATCAAACTACGACATCGACAAGCACAGTCGCCGAGGTAGACAAAAGTGTTGCCATATTTAGTTAGCAGTTCTCTAATAGTCCAAGGAACAT
Organism: Adoxophyes honmai; assembly: GCA_005406045.1. Classification (NCBI taxonomy): domain Eukaryota; kingdom Metazoa; phylum Arthropoda; class Insecta; order Lepidoptera; family Tortricidae; genus Adoxophyes; species Adoxophyes honmai. The sequence continues at coordinate 23,314 of BHDV01014896.1, forward strand.
TCAAAGAATTGATACCTGAGCTTGGCAAATATAAATGTGCGCCATCTTGTGAAAAATCTTGTGTGACTTTGCATCTGAACAAAAATTAAGTAATTAAGTCTTAAAAATTAATAATTTAATTTAATTTGTAAGTAAACGTTCTTTATATAACAATGTAATTAAATATTAGTGATAGGTAATCACACGTAAACAGAAGCGGCGCCAGAAATAACGGGGTTTCTGGACCGTAAATATATTTGCAAGTGCTTACTGAATGTTCATACTAAACATCAAGAACGCACAATCTTAAGATGATCGGAAAATTTAAGTTCACCTTTTGATTCATCTCAGTTATGAATAACGAACATGGAAGCGAGTAACCACTTTTCACAACTGGTTTACATTGTCTTGTTTTTATGACAATTTTCATGTGTTATATTCGTGGTAGGTAACTTCAGCAATACATCAAATATAATATTTAAAATAAAGTTTCAGACGACGAACCCGCATTGTTGCCAAGCACAGTTGTTGTCCTCACTCTTTTAAAACTACCTATTCAGTCTCGAGTATGAATAACTATTTTAGATCTGTGCAAAGTTTATTGAATAGTTTGATCAATCAATAACGACTGGGTACATAGATCTTTGAGGAACAGAGGTACACCTGGCGATGTGGCATAATTAAGAGAACGAATACCATATTGCGAAGCCCTATTTTGCAGTTAACGAATAAATCATCTTTTAGAAACCGGATCTCTCCCTTTAATTAGTATTCTATCATTAGTTATTGACCTCGGTATTTATTGATTGATATCATATCAGCCGCATGAGGTTACCGTGTCAAGTCTGGCGAAACACCAAGTACGACTGCATGTTGTAAAAGCACTAAGTAGCCATGTAACGCCACACTTACCCGTCTAGCGTGACCATAAAATACTCGTACCCACATCAAGTTATCGGGAGAACACGAAAACGATGTAAACCTTGAAAACTTGTTTGTCATACTCACACGACGCCGGCAAGTGGCGAATTAAAAAAATACGATATTCACGAATAATTGCTGGCTATTCTTTGCCGTAATAGACAGAAGTTGCCGCGACAACAAACTTTCGCACGGCGTTTTAAAAATGCCGGTAGTTCGTACAACGAACTATTACTTAAAAAAAAGACCATGGCACTTATAATAACAGTCGTTATTAAAATAATAGAAATAAATGTCTTAACGTATTCAAATTAAATAATCGAAGCTACTTACCGAGTGTATTGTGCAACTGATTAGGAATAATCAGTCGAGTGGGAGTCTCGGAAAAATCGATGGTAAAATTCGTATCGTCCTGCCGAAAATCGGTTCACTATCTGCGCACTGACACTGTCACAAGATCGAGATCGGCCGGCTTATTCACGCGGCCGCACTCGGTACGACGGCGTGTCGTTGGGTCGACGGGTCGCTGCGGACTGGCGCGGCCGGAGCAATGCACGCGGGAACTGCAACCAAACTCGCTTCTAACCGACTACCTAGACACAGCCTTGCCGCCGCACTCCGCTATTCAATTAGGCAAAAAACTATTAGCTCATTTTCTGTTTCTTGGCGAAGGCCCACAGCACGAGATGAGTCAGGGCTTGTCTGCTTCACAATAATCTGCTTAACTACTCGTAGCAGGTAAAAGTGAAGTGATAAAGCGCACGAATTTCACTACACTTACAGTAACTGATGTTAAACATACTTTATTAAATCTTGGCCTTAAAAACAAAAGAAAAAGAGAATGAGACAGCGAAATCGTAAATCATGCAACACGTGCAAACAACTGCTGAGAAAGGCAGTTATATTTTTCCTCGCAATTTTTCCCTAAACAGAAATTGGCGAAGTGCTGCTTGTTCGAAATGTTTCTTAAGCGTCAATCGCACACTGTGCTGGTAAATGGAAAACCAAAGGTGCACAGAGATCGTACGACTATCGGACCACCTCAGCAATTCGTTATAAATTAGCGTACGACTTGCTTTTTTTAAGTCATTCGTCGAGAAGTTGTGTGATTACGTGTTGCGTGATTGTTATCTTCGGGTTTATAAACACGATGTCGTTGAGACCGTTATGATTATGTGCGGAACGTTTTGCATAAAAAGTTTTGAGGCGTTGATAATTTTCTGTCTTAATCTTACTCGTCTTAATGTCCATGTAGAAGTGAATTGATACGTGTTGACCCCGAAAAAAGTAAGGTAAACGTCCCTGTGCTCGACACTGACCCAATACATGGCACTTGCAACCTTATGTCATAGTAAGACAGGTGACAGATAGGTGTCATCTACTGGGTGTTGAGGCGTCGAGCATTGGTACATTTACCTTACTAATTTGGTATAACTGAGTTCAACAAATGAGCCACCATGGAATTTATTTGCAGTGAACATCATTGTGATATCGCATTAACTGTTAAAAAAGTCATAATGACTTTTACTTGGACAAAGTCCCTGGGTAGCTTATGAATTCAAGCCGACTCAGACTGTGCCAAAATTATTTACACGCTAATGGTGGGGCACTTATGGCACTTTGTCTGTCTTTGACTCAACAAAATCATAGACACGCTAAAATAAATTTAGTCAAAACATTTCCTTCTGAACTCTCCTCGTTTGATTATTTTATTGCACTTTTTTAGTGGTAAGAAAAATCCCACATGTGCCCACGAAAAATACCACGTGAAACAACGCAATCCATTTTAGTATCCATACTTAGTCTATTTATGTTAAACGAGTCAACATTGGCTATAACTGTTTATTTATCGTCCTTACACGTGGTGCGTGCAAACTGTCCACCCTTCGTCAACCTTGGACACACCCTGTGTCATCGTCCACTATGAATGATAATAGCTATCAACGTGACCTAATTATTGTAGATATTACTTGTGCGGTGCATGTACTTTGTATTACAGATACAAAGTTTACAAAAAAGCTCCTAAGTGCACACGTCTTTTCTTGAGTCTATCAGCGCTTCGGAAAAACCATTATTGCCAAGGAGAAGGAGCGGCAAGAAACTTAGCAAAAGTTTTTTTTTTCAAAATACAGAAGGATTGTTAAAAAAAAGTGTACAAGTTGTAGAGACGAGACTGATCTCAGGGAGCAATGCGTTGTAGGTATGCAGGTTTTCACGCTATCATATCCAAATCTGAAAGCAGAGCAGAGCGATACCGATGCACGATCGCCCACGCTATGCGCCCTTGCAGAGCGTCTAGTGTGTTCATTTCGATGGTGTACTCGTTAACGAATTCGTTTGCGAATTATCGCAAAATTGTATGGAAACCGAAACAGCGCCGCCAGCGGAACGTTTGCACAACTGCCACGGTCAACAAGTCTCCATACATTCCGCAACAAGTCGCAAACGAATTCGTTAACGACTGCACCATCGAATTGAACACATTAGACGTACAAATCGCGTCATTCTCGTCCTGAGCCAACGACTCATGCAGGAGTTATCTATATTACATGGGAAGAAAATGAAAACAGCAAATAGTAATTTATACTCTAATCTATGGGGCCTTATAGGTTCCTTAAGTTAAACAACTGCTGATCGTCGCTTCCTTATTTAGCGCATTTGACTACCGACCGAACGTTAAGAATGTCGATTGGAAAATCACTAAGGAATGTTGTAATTATTATGAAAATTGTCAATCAGTAAGAAGTTTACAAACAATCAGAAAAATACAGTACTATGACAAGATTCCTTATTAGTTAATCTCTGAAGACCGCGGTGTCACTGGTTTATCTTAGCACTCGACAAATAATCATAATAATATATGCATTTAACGAAAGTGTAAGTCTATTTTAAGATTTTTTATATCAATATGGTTAAATTTAGTCTATGAACCACATTGCGTTTAAATAGTTTATTGAATTAAGCGTTGTGTTGCGGGGTCCATATTTCTTAAATAATGATGTCACGGATGAGCAATGAAGCTTTTGATATTATTATTGATATTATCAAAAGCTTTGCTCATCCGTGACATCATTATTTCATAATCTGTAAAATAATAAACCATTGTAATTTCCACACTTCATTAATACAATTATTCTTACACTCAATAAAATTGCCTGCTCGCATAAAAAGGTAAGTAATATGAATAAAATCAAGGTTTTCCAAGACCTACTTTATTAAATGTTACCACGCGCAAAGACCGATGATTGTATCAATATTTTAAATGCTGAATCGCCACGACACATGAACCTATGTAGTCTCCATAATTGTCGTGTATGCGAAATCGATTTCGAAATCAGTTCTAATTTCAATGACATCATTTGAGAAACAATTTTAACGTGAGTGGACTATTAATTTACAGTACAAGAAAGCGAAAAGGTAAGATTTGAGTTTTATCTTGCTTGCATACAGGTTGTTTTCATAAATTCTTCATACTAATATATGAAAGACATTAGGGACCTTTCAATTGTTCCTGAGTTCATCGTGATCAAAAAGACAAGTAATGTACAGTCAAAGAATTTGATAACTATGCCACTTTGGACCCTTAGGTACCTACACAAGAAATGTCATTGTGACATACCATACTATTTACTAATCAAAACATTATGAAACTCACTACGAAAAGGTTCAATGTGGCACAGGTATCAATTTCTTTGACTGTACCAGAGGATTCTGTTTCATGAGAACTATGACATACTTACAACACATACCTATCTGATAATTATTTACTGTGGTTTCTGATTTTTGTCTTAAATAATTAGTGATGTGTCAGCTTACTACTATTACTACTGAAAAAATAGACAATTTCTCCCGTGAATTCTAATTAAAATGTACCTATTTTCAACATCAATTCCGAAGCTTTACCAACCACTATCATCTTAAATACACTTCCTGCGATCAAAATGAAATAAAAAAACTTTCTACAGATTTCAAAAGCCAATGTCACACGGCGTTCAATTCGATGTTAACCCAAATTCCCGTTACCAATCAAGTACTGACATATCTTAATAACCTTGCTTGTAATGAGTATGCTTTTAGGAACCCATTAAGGTTTATCAATCAGCTGAAAAGTGGTAAAAACACTTACGCCGTATTTCCCGCCTCGTTGTGAGCATGGAGGGGAGACGCTCATTGAAAATGTATGCTGATCAAGCTTAATCAAGTAAAAGTTATTCCTACGTAAGTGGGTTACCCACAAGATTTGAAAATAAAAAGAATTCACTTATAAAATTAGTAAATTTAGGTTTTTAAAGACGATGAATAAGGAGATAAGTAAATACAGAATTTTGTATTAAAATCGAAAGCAAAGACCATTCAAACCGCATTAAACCCTTTTCCTTGAAATTGTTTTCCACGCAACAAACAAAGGTCAAAAGATTTCAAGGAAAAAGCTTCGATGTTTGTTTCCATTCTTTAAAGTCGCATAGTGATGTGTTCTGTAGTTCTGTAGAACTTAGCGATTGGAATGTTTAGGTAAAACCGCAATGAGTCTACAATACATCGGAAAACTTTCCTAAAACATCAGGGAGGAGACATGTGGTTTTTAATTTCTTAGAAAGTAGGTATTATTCAGTGCCTTTCTACAGTACTGCAGTTTTGACTGCAGACACCCCGTCTTAGATTAACTTGAATTATTTATGTACAGAACCCAAACAGTATCACAAATCAGTAATTAGAATAGTAGATAACCTACCAATATAATTCAATTATTTTACTAAAAGCCACTAATATCAAGCATTAGATGTGCCATAAATCTCAATTTAGTAATATTTACTAATTACTAGATTAGAGTCAATGCTTCAAGTGTGGGTTGATTAACTTTCAAAATACTCCGATAAAACACCACGTTAAATGTTTCCATTTGGTGCCTAATTGCTTAATCAACATTACATAGTTTTCTAATTAAATGCAGAAATGTAATTACTGCTTGTAATTATTATAAGAAATCATTATCCCCAAACCTTTGCTCGTGGTTGTGGAGGATAATAGTACAGAATGCGATTCCGAAAATTCTTGCGAGACAATTACTGCCTTTTATTTTAAGATACGTACCAATTTTTTGCACGTCTGTCCGTAGTTGGGCACTGATAATACGTTACATGACTCAACATACTAGTAATTCAATGAATCATTGCAGCAAAAAATATGGAAACAATGCATTTGAAAGCAGGAAAATGATAATGGTACAGTTTGTGGGGTGGGTTTTGCTTCGACTGACCGCTAGAGAGTCGGGAACTGATAAGGGTTGTTGGTGGTAGATAAGAGATAGTTTCACATGCCATTAAACGTGGTTAAGTGTCTGATTTTACCATTACTTTACGGCGTGTAATAAAAATGGCTCTATAGTTACTGCACGACTGTCATTTATCATTATTTTAGTGTTAGATGATCGTAAACTTTCGTTAAGTTTCTTCAAGTGTAAATGTATCACACGTATTATACATAGATACTCGTGGTATAAATTTGGGGAGTTAGAATGTCACTCCTTTTTCTAGATCCTTAATTATTGGTGGTCCCTGGAAACACCTGAAGTGGTCTGCAAGCTTAGGTATTATGTGGCAACTGAACTAAAGATGATAATCAAAACCCGGCTATGGATTGTAAAGTTCATGCATTCCTGAGGGAAAAGGTCTTGACAGACACACAAACTGACAGACAACGAAACCAAATAAGGTAAAACTTTTTTATATTTAGAGGTAAAAGTACAAGTTAGTTAACTAGTTAAGTTTTGTGTTTTCTTTCTGTATTCGGTAGAACTGTTAGAATAATCTGTAGCTACGTATAAGGCAAGTGTGCCCTGACCCTCCGATTCATCTAAAACAATCATATCAATATTTATGTTTACGCGGGACTTAATCATGGTATTTTTTAATTACCTCTCGACGTTTCGGCCGCGTTACAGCGACCGTGGTCACG
>BHDV01014896.1:36128-66360 GCA_005406045.1 Adoxophyes honmai
TGAATTTATAGGACGGTTTTTTTACGCTCCTGAAAACTAGGCAATTTTCACTTACTGCTTTCTTCCAGGAAGGGTGCGATTTGATCTCTTGACATCTCTACTCTATGCAATTTACTTTATCATCATTTATCTGTAGTGTAGTTTTGTGACGTGTAGATTCTTCTTGAACTAGCATGACTTTGGGCCACATGTTATTGGGGGAGAACCTCACAAATCGGCATCAGTTACTAATCAGTTACCGATAGGTCATTCTCAAATCAGTATGACTGGTAGTTCGATCTGAAACACAGTACTAGTATGTTTTCAAATTAATCTGGACAACTTTATAAGTACACATATAATTTCTCACGCCTGTATTCCCAAGAGGGGTAGGCAGAGCACATGAATTCAAAAATCCAGTGCCACGTTTAGCAATTTTAGGGTCACCAAATGGTTAAACTTTATAAGTAAGACAATTTAATAGGCAAATAAAATTACTGTTTTCTTCCACAATAGTTTATTATGCTATCTGTTTAAACTCGCGAGTATTCCAATTTTTCACATGAAGGAAACATGATTTTATTCCAACACTAAATTACATTTTCGTTTGCTGAATTCGACCCTAAATTGCCTTATTTAAATTGTTCAAGGATAGCCTTTCTTTAAGTTACGACGATTCTGCATTTTTGTTTATTATATCAAATTCAATACTGGTCTATTTCATGACAAGCGTGCTCAGCCTTCATAGCTACGAAATGTTTATATTTTCCAAATTTTATATCGTAAAGATCGTTTGAAACGACACACGGACTTGCCCTTAAACATTTATCGTGCCAGCGTACACTTTCATATAACGTGACGGTTGCCAACAGCATTCGCTAACCGCTCGTGCTCGTATAATTGATACGGAGCCACAGTTTAACGAGGTGTCGTTGAACGATAAGCGACAACTGCGGCATTAGCAAGATAATGGAAGCGAGTTGACACGCCGAAGAAAATTGCTCGGCCCAGTTTGCTGCTACTTGCTAAAGTTCATGCAATTGGAGGAAATGAAGTAACCGCAGCTAACCTACCAGAGCTGCAAGCTGGAGACGGCATAATTGCAAAAGTATTAAATGGATATTAATTAAAAATCTAGAACTGACAGGTAATTAGCTGTTGCCCGAGATAGATTTCAATTTACTGATCGCTATCGCAAGGGATGCATATTTTACGGAATAACGAGAAGCCTTTGTGATATGCCGACGGAAATTCATCTAAATCGATTCAGCGACTATGACAAACAGACTTTCGCAATTATAATATTAGTAGGGATTAAGACATCAGTGGCTAAATGCGACTATGCACTTAAATTGACAGTTTGCGACCTGTATCAAAATAAATATTGGCCACCACCTGCTGCAGAGTCTTAAATCGGTATTTTTTCCAAAATCGAGATTTGAAACATGCTGCAAGTGGCCCTGACTACCCATTTAAATATACGTTAAGTCAAAAAAAAATCAAGTCGATTCTGACTTAGTACCAAGTATGGCGGAAGCCTTTCTAAGCAATTTAGTTTTTAGGGATTTTACACGTTCAAATTGCTCGTAGTTTAGATCGTGAGTTTAAAAATGACGTTTTCTTAAGGCAAGCCAAGATTGTGAATTACTGTTAGCCATTTCGTTATAAAACCCACGGTGCATAATTAGATGTCGCAACAAGACCAGGAAGTGCATGTTTGGAGAACCGCGGGAAAACATCAGAAAGAACACAAAGCAACAGAAGCCGAAAGTATAACCAGAGGCGTGTGGCTACTGCGCGTACAACGCATCACAGAGCTTAAGGCGGTACTGGACATTTCGTGAATTATGTAAAGATAAAGTGCGTAATGAATTCGTAAGGAACTGTTAGATACGCGTAGGATATTGAAAAGTTCCTTCTTCCAACTTACACAAGCGTATAAAATTTTAACTCAATCTGCAACTGGGAATTTAATTTTAACTAACCGGTTTAGATTTCAGACAAATGAAACAACACACGGGGACACTTGAAAAATTAGCTTGTAAAACTTGATGATTTTTGGATACGATCTAAGTTTATTTTAATTGCTCTCCCGAAAACCGAAACCGAAAACCGAAACCAAAAACCCCGAAAAGGAAGGTAAATAAGCAATATTAGGCATACGCATCCTTATTACTGTCGACTTTCTTTTGTTTTTTTTTTAATACGACCTTTGTAATTCTTGGTGCTTGAAGTCTCAGTACAGTATTTTTCTCGGAGCTCCTGTGTGGTACGCTGTACCGGTGCGTCTAAGGTCATTGAAAGATGTATTTTCTATTAGCAAGAAGCGCGACTAATAAACTGTACAAACGGACGGACTATGTTCGTGCATTGCGTCATACTTCACATAATCTACTTATTGTGTGAAATAGAATAGCGGCAAACGAGCGCCACACGATGCAAGGAAATTTTAATACAACACTCTTGGGTATATGTCACTTGACTACCAGGTTATAACGATGTTTGAAATATTTATAGATTTTTATAGCTAAATCGCAAAGAAGTACGCGCAATTACGGAGACTTAACTTCTCATATGCTAAAGACACGGATCCGAGCTACAATTATGAATATCTTTATGTATTTAGTTTAAACTGTTTTAGTTTACTGAATTTTTGAATTCATGTGCTCTGCCTACCCCTCTTGGGAATACAGGCGTGAGAATATGTATTTAATTTAAATCAGCGTAATTTTTAGCCATCGTACAGTACATTTTTCACCTCCCACATTCGGGCAGTTAAGCAGAAGGAAATTGATTCGTCATTAAAAAAACACATTTTACTTTGGGGTTTTCAAAAACTTTTTGTGAAAAAAACTATCTAATCCGCCATTTAGGAGTTACCATACAGGCATAGACAAATGAGTTATGTCACGTTGTGAACACATTTAATTTGTATCCTACGCCCTTCCTTTTGCGTAGAAAGTCAAAACGACACGATTTCCGTTTAAAAGAACATCTGTTCAATGTTTCATAGCCCTAACTTTTTTGTAGCCTCATCTCCCACCTAATTCAACTAATTGCATTACCATTGCTAGACAAAACTATAAGCGTATATCAAAGTCGGAGGTCCCCCTCTATAGTATCAATTTGATTCTCACCCTAATACCCGTTTAGGGCTAGGCTACACTACCGTCATCGTCGCACGCGGCGCGGAGAACTTACCAATCACTAGCTGGCTTATCACGACAGGGCGCGAGTAGTTGCACACAAGATAGACTATACCTGTCACTGTCTAACTTAAGATATCAGAAAGTGACAGGTAGTCTATTCCGAGCTGAATCGACGCGGGCGTGTTGTTGTGGTAAGCCTAAAGGGTAATTCCACTCCGCAGTTACGCTCTCCGGCGGACTTCGTGTAAATTCTACGGCAAGCAGGTAACGGTAGAAAAAGACAGCAACATTTTTACACTTAAATATGTATGTTCGGCAGTGGATCTTCTGTGCGTAGTACTATTAACTATTCTGTGCAATCACGTAGCAGCCGATCAACAAGTAACCAATCACTAATCACTGCTGGCGCACGCGATTGGTAGCTCTGCTTGCTGCGGCGACGGCGGCAGTGAGACATTGGCCTTATGTCGTTTCCGAACGATCGTGTGTTGAGGGACTGTAAATCTTGATAACCGGTGCACTCATCCGTGTAAGTAAGTACTTACAATGTTAATGAAATGCACTCGACACTTACAAAAACAACTCAGACACATTTGGAACGGAGTGCGAGAATAATTTTGCAAAATAGTGTTCCTTGGTTCATGAGTGTAGGTATGCTATTGGACATAAACCTCCCTCGTCGATTTATTACGAAGATATTTTTTGCCTTTTGGAACGAAAACTGCTCGTAATTTTTTTTTCATCAAACACACAAAATTAAATACCTAAAAGTGAAGTGAATAATAAATAATAACCAGAATTTGTCGATGTCCAAATCTTCATGGAAAAAAGATACGACAATGACAATCATTCATATATAAAAATCCGTTATGATTATTTTGACTTGGTTGATTGCTTGGTTGTTGACTTGATTTGGTTGCCAAGATTAATCAAATACAACTAGACATAAAACTCCCGGCACTGCCCAACCCAAACCTGCCACAGCAGAACTTACCTGATATAATGATACCATACGTCACAGCGCTCGGGAAATATATTTCCAGCTGTAGGTATCGTGAAAGCGAACAGTCCCGATCCGCGTTAACCTAACCACCAATTAACTTATTAAAGCGGCGGTGAAAGCGCCAACGCTTAATTGAAAGCGTTAACTGTTATTGTTAGTGTTTTGTTTATTTTTATATCCACCAATTACAGAATGGTTATCTTGGTTTTACAAAAGTTTTGGGAGTTGTTTGGTTTGAGATGTTTTGTTGTCCCACGATCTGAGAGTAGACGCTCAAATTATAAGGCAAAATGTAATAAGTTCAGACTTTTTTAACGACTTTTTAAAAAAAGTATCTATAGTAATTTATTAACGTGATTAAATTGCAATCCATAATCACGCGCTATGAAGCGGTTAAACTCATCCACTCATCACAAATTATACAATGTTATTACTAAAACTGAGTCTATGTCTCTTTCAACCTAAACGATAAACCATTCGTATTAAATGTTCACCTACGTGGCAAAGAAAATCGCGCGGAACCAGGATGAGGCGTTAGTTATGTATTAAATATAACTGATGCCAGCAATAAACATGCGCTAAGCAGCTTCACATGATCAATTCTACCCATAACTCTTGGCATAAACTCTGACAATCAAAACCTGTGTAAAGGACCATAATTATATTCTAGAGTTCATCCGGGAACTCATCCGGGGGTCTCGAATCTTGCATTAATTCACACGACGCTATCAAGTATTCACTGGCGCACCCTCCAAAGGGAAACGGTTTAGGATACATACAGCAGTAAATCAACGGATGTCGGCGACAACAAAATGCAGTGCGAGTCGTAAACTAGCGAGTTGCCGTGGGCGCGGTGAGTATTCGAGAACCTTGATTACCGTAGCTTAGATGCAGTATCAGTTGGTATCTATTGTAGCAGCATGCTCTGAAATCGAACTTGTCTAAAGGCTTAAACACACGGGGTAATGCTGTCAGACAGAAGCTGGTCGTTGATTATGTTAAACTGTACTTAGCTTGCGCCTCTCCTATTTATGTGAGAATGGATGATTGATTAGTGTCTTTGGTATGTTTGCTAGCTTATTTACATCAATACTTTGAACTCTTGATGTATTTGGACCAATATTTCAGTGAGCTCAAGGAAAGACCGCCAGAAGCTTCTCTTTTGTAATTTTATTCCCTCATCCCTCTTCCGGAAAAGAGCATCGTCAGATGGAGACAATATTATGTTCCGCTAAATTTTGCTTAATTTGATAGGACGAAATGTGTCTTGTAATGTGATAGAAAAATAATTTTAGGAGCTACAAAGAGTAGAATACGAATAGACGTATCACAATAAAAAGACACTAATGAAGTAGTTGACTGGTTGTATGGGGAAATGTTGTTAGACGCGTCTAATGAGCTACATGTCTGTGGCGCAACATTGTAGGTCCTCATCTATTTAATGGTCCAACAGGAGTCTTTAAACAAGTCGCAATGTCACTGTCACAAGCAAAAAGAATAACTAAGGGCAAAATTATGCCTGTCAGCTAAGAGATTTATTTTATACCTCCTTAAGGGTAAATTAATATTATGTAAGTGGAGTTTTGGATTAAACAAGCTTGAGTCATTCGCGTTGTAGTCAAAGCCTGGAGATCCATTGTTGGGGATTGAATCTTAAAGATTGGTTTAAGCAATTTTACAATTCAAGTGTCATCATGGCCAAGACTGACGAAAACCGATATTCAGGATATTATTTGCGTAGACCGTCTTTTAACGGATCGATTAGTTGTAATACAAAAGTACGTGTTTGTACAAAAATATGTTGTACTGTCATGGCTCGTTGTTCGCGATGATGGCTCACAAATAGGCCCGAAACATGACGAGCTAATCTCGATATAAAGACGTGATTGTACCCGTTTTATGAGGGAATCTCACGGTAGTTTTACGTTTAAAATTTGTAATTCATAATAATACTGAGATCGTGGATGATGAGACTGTTCAATAATTCATATCCCTGCTTAGTATTAAAATGAGAAAAAGTATTGTCTTTTTTTGATAACTAAGTTACAATTATTTTTCGGCTGTCTTTAATCTTTAACTATACTATAAAATAAACGTGGAATAGGCCTGCTAAGCCAACGCCGCCAGCAATCCCTTAGTACTTGTCCTTTATAACTCGGTTCGTTAGCGAATAAATCCCACAACTGGCTGCTGTGGGCGAACTGGTACCGAATGGGATTCGGCATCGGCTGGCCTGCTTATCCAAGGATTTTATCTAAATAAAATTATTCAGACAGATTATTCAGGGCAAGTCGGTCGAGGGCGCCCTCGAGGAACGAATACCGACCAGATCGGCGATGTACTAAAGAGAGGCCAAATTAGGAGTAGGTGAACCGTGATGAATGTGAGTGAAGCGAGAGAAGTATGTCGGAATAGGAGCGAATGGCGTTTTTTTGTATGTCTCTACCACGCAGGGAATTAGGCGTGATGGTTATGTTATGTTTTTGTAAATAATTCAGAGAAAAGTTGTTAAGCTCGTGTTAAAAAGAAAATAGTTCAGTTCGACAAAATATACAAAATAATACCTTGAATTTAATGGATTTATTCAAAGCTATAGCATTTACTCAAAGAATGGCTCCCAGAATATTCCCTTAATTGAATACGCACGGCGCAAAGCCAGCCTGTGGCAATAGATCTTGTCCCATTCAACACAAACTCGAACAATTTACATGGCCACGGCAGAAAGCTCACTGAGCACTGTCGATGCTTTACTTCTTGTTAATTTCTACTTTCTCTAAAAACGTAAACGACGTAAATATGGTTTACGTTTAATTGCATCGCATTAACCTACTATCTCCTGATAAATTTATACGTTGGACTTCATCCTTGTAGCAGCTTTATGGCTATCGAAGCGATTTCGAGGTCGAGCCGCGTATTGAAATGAACCGAATTGACTTGAATCTTCAGCAAAATGTTTATGACTTTTTTATTAAAAATAAAACGTCGTATTATAGGCGTGTTAATCTAGTAGCAACAAAATTATCAGAAACTTCTTGATAATATTGTAAAATTTGCATTTTATAACCTATCGAAGCAGAAGTTTGCAAATCTTGCAATGTGGTTTCGTTGCGAGTTACCTCCAGCTGGGACGTTGACTTTTCAATTTATGAAATGAAAGTGACCGCTGCAGACACGAGCTCAACGGACAAGAGAAGAGGACGTCCTGGGCGACGTCATTGGTAGTCCAGTGTTTTGACGATTGTTTGTTAACAAAATAATCCAGTGGCGATCAATCTTAATACGAATGCCGAAATTGTGCGAAGTTTGTTTTTGCGTGTACAAACTGCAGAAGCAGAAAAGATGATGGGTTACTTACGTTACAAAAAACGATTATCTCCAAATATGAAACTTTTAGATATTTTTTATTTGTATATTACGCGTAGATTTCAGATGAATGAGTTTATTCTTTTTTTTTTAATAAGTTTAATAAGATTACCTTTTATTCTTTTTTCTTGTACTGCCAAAAAATCAAAGTCAAATAAGCCGCCCCGCGCCATTTTCCTGTATTAGATATAATATTTTTTTTATTTATGCTATTTATTACATTTCTGTACTGTTATGGTAACAATCGATAGAAGAAGGCAAATAAACTATCTACCCACAATAATATCTGCGCATAATTTTATGTTTGATTTGTTATTTGCAAATTTAATATTCGTTTCATTCGTTTAGTGCAAACCATTAGTCCATTAATAAATATCACACCCTATTCCCTGCGTGATAAGTAGAGACAATAGAGCACCTTTCGTTATTACTCTGACATACCTACTACTCTCGCTTCAATGACATTCAGTCGGTTTCAGGATCGTCTGGTAGTAAATAGAATTGAAAACTAATAAAAAGTTTCCAAAACAAAACAATAACCTTACGCAATCCTCCAGTCAAACTTGTTCAGAACTATTGCATGGACCTCTATAGCCACTTGTCAATTTACTGCCTTCCAGACGATTCTGCTGTCGGTGCTCAATCCCGCATCCGAGCAATCTTCACATTGGCCGACCTTGCTGTCCAGGACACAATTACATCGGTTCCGCGCCTGCGCAGGAAGCCACGTGTGATCCTTGATGCTGAGAAGGATGTAGGAATCTAACGAACAGATGTAATGAATGGGACTCGGGAAGGATTCACCCGGAATTGTACGGGAAGACTCACAACTGATATATGACTTTATTGAGTACAAGGAATTAACTTAGAATCTTTGTAGTTTTTTTGACGTTCGTATTTGTGGGAGCTGCACCAACATACATTTATTATAGTGAGCGGCGTCCAATTTGGCATGATTTTATAGACAGAGAGAGTAAATTCGCGCATTGCTTTTACCTGGAAAAAGCGCTGCGTGAACTTACTCTCTCTCTCTCTCACTCTTTCTGTCTAAAATCATGCCAAGTTGGATGCCGAATAGTAATCATAGTCACGCGTCGCGGGTGAACAAAGTTTTCGGTTACAGTTAAAATAGATTATAGTTTAATACCTAATACTTCATGCAATTTAAAACGACAACAGTAAAGACTTAAGGCAGCGACGAATTTGATGTGAAATTTAAAGGAAAGTGTTAAACGATGTTACAAATAGGAAAGTATTTCTATTTTTCAGACACACGTAACGTGATGACACAGATTTGTTTTAAAAAACATGCAAACTATTCTCATCAACCCGACACTGTTATCGCATCCTGTGATCAATTAACTGATCTAACACAATTAAATTAGTGCGTACAATTGACCCCCTGCCCGCAAAAAAATTAGCCCCATGTGGGGTCAATGTGCTCTGAGCTGCCCATTTCTCTCGGACCAATCAAAATGTTGGTTACGACCCTAATTGCTTAATGAGAGGATTTGGTGCATTTTGATTCATAGATGATTTAACCTATTTTATTATGGTACTTCTCTATTTCTTCTGTGGATGTCGTAAGAGGCGACTAAGGAAATTTGGTGAATCTTATTTAAATGTAACAAACTGTCAGTATTATATGGCTTTTATCTAAATCAAGACCTAAAAAATATACTTAAAGTGGCTACGAGAAATGGTATAGTCCTAATTTCTGACTTTGTAACGTTTCGTGTGCTCTACCATCGTCATTTGGAAAAAAAAATCACAATCACAAGTCTTGAATATCTGCGAATTTGCCATATAAAAGTCCAACATTTGAACTGTTAACATATTTTTCTTCAATATACATTATACAAAGGTATAATATACTAGCTTTTGTCTGCGGCTACAATCGCTTTTCAATTACATTTTGCAAAGATAAAAAAAAATCTGTAGTAGCTTGCTTTGATGGAAAGTAGGTTTATTTTAGGGCTTTGGGTTTTCAACAAAATTTATAGGCACCTTTATGTACCTATTTAATAAAATTTTCCTTGTTATTGATTGTTATTTATGAATACGTATTTATAAAATAGCCGCACAAAGAAATCTTCCTTAGAATCGAATTCGATTTCAAAGAATCTCTTCCTTAGTCAGAAAAAATCCGCCGAGCAAGAAAAACTATGTATTTAGGTACTTCCCAAAAATAAGATCATATTTCTTAGTAAGTAACGATTCTTTGTTAAAATGTCATTTGACTGGTTCACTTTAAAAGTAACTATTTTGAACTGAATAATTACTCTCGTTCCGTCTAAGTATCTCTATTTTAGGACACGTTCAACAAGGAAAGTGTTTCGTCTATTACGTAAGCGATATCCATCACGATGAAATAGAGTATAAGGGCTGGTTAGGAAAACAACATTAGTTTTATGTGTTTACCTCATCCGCAAGGCCGTCGGTTCTTTGCCTTAAAAGATATAGTTGAAGTGTGATATAGTCCTTAGACAAATTGTCCATTGTTTCGCAATGTCTCCTTTACTTCTGTCTTTTATCCTTAGTAATGTACTTTTAAATATAAAACTGCCGTGAGACTCACTCATATTTAAGTAAAACGGATACACAGATTGCATATACTGATTAGTTTGTTTTGTAAGAGACTCAAATGTGACTAAAGTTGTTAAGTTGCGGTGTGTCTTATTAACGGAGTGAATAACGAAATTTGCCCGCATCAAGTCAATGACATTCAATCGATATTAAGAATCCTTTTTTCGTGTGACCTTCGGCAAGCTACTGGCGATCCGACTACCGTTGTAATACTTGTAATGTAGTTTCTCGTAAATGTAACAATTTGTTCTGTGTTAGAACTTTTAAAGTCAGTGTGATGTTAGCGTTTCATATTGACATTGTCACATAATAAAGTCCCAAGGCCATGGTTAGACCATAGACCGCCACCGGAACCGCTAATGTAGGCCACACAATCACGGAAAAACAATACAAAATAATAAACAAAGCAAAACCTCATCAAATATAATAATGAGAGATTAATCTAAAGCGGAGCGAATTAAAATAATCTGGAACTAGAAGCGATTCAAAGCGTTCAACGGGCATGATTGCAATCGCTTCGTTCGTTTATTGTTACGAAAAAATACGACGCGAATTCGTCTGGGAAAGTAGGCCTGCCGTTGACTCCGCGCGCCTAGACTGCTCCCAGACGGTGGGCCGTGATGGAACGGTGACCTCCTCGACCATTCCAAATTAAACAGTGTTCATTGCTGCTCCAAACCACACCATGAAACCACAGCACTCTATACACGCGTCGATGAATGTCTAACAAAACAATAGTTACACTACAATAAGCATTTCTGAGGTGCGTTGGTACGATGTAATTTTTTGTGGGAAGTAAAAAGTTACCAAATTACTATCCGCTGGCTAAGACGATACTGTTATTACTACTTTACTATAATCAACGACTACGAATTAAGTTTGATCGTTGAGTGATAGGAAATTGCTAGTCGCTGTCGAGATTAACATCTAACGGCGGGAATTTTAGGTCTAGTCTCAAACAAGGTCTAGTAACTATAGAGCCAGCACAGTGTCTCTCAAACTTTGCCCCATTGAACCCAGGGGTTCAACAAAGGTTTCAAGAAATCCACGAAATTAAAGCAGAAAGGTAAAGCTCAAATTTGTATTAAGTGAAAAAAGTAGGACATGTCTACATTGTAAGTAAAAAGTTAATAGCCCTGGTACTTGATAACACCGTGCGTGTGGTGTCAGGTTAGAATAACACTTCTCCATTTCTTCCATGGATGTCGTAAGAGGCGACTAAGGAAATATAGGTAAGGTATGGTTTATTAGGCCGTTTAGCCGACTGGTTTTACCTGTTACTATTGTATCTTTTTTCATCTGTTTTTAAATCTAAAATTATGCTACTGAATGTAGTCAAACAACAACCCAATCAACAAGGAAGGTTAGTTGCCAAAGACCTAGCTAGAATTCTAAGAATCACAAAATAAATCGGCGTTTGATCATTCTTAGAATTCATCAAATACTTCCCAAAGGGTTCCTTAGCCTAAAAGTTCGAGAACCACTGCTTTAGAGTATTAATAAAGTAATGAAAAAAATGGGCCACTCTATGGTGCTGTTTGATTACTAACAACATCTGTTGATTTGATTTTACTATCAGAATCAAGCTAAAAGGATCGATAGATAACATTACACAACCTCTTCAAGATAAGCAAAGCAAATAAATGTCTCAATTCGTTATCGGTCTATTTTTCCCTCAGGTGTGTATTCATTTGGCCTTGATTCAAACTATATCACCTAGTTAAACTAGAACTTCATTTGAATTTTACAATGTTACTTGAAAATATGTTGAATAGGAATAATGTGACTTTACTAATAAAACTAGGTACGACTCACTCATATATGATGACTAAAATATGGGTAGTTGTTAGCGGTGTCATCGTGGCGCTTCCCTCCCGATAATGGGTCACAAATTAGCCCGAAACATGTTGAGCTAATCTTAATATAAAACATGAGTGTATACGTTTTATTTCACTAGGAAGAATGTGATGCTTTTACACATACAATCACGCTTGTATACCCAAATTGGGTAGGCAGAGCACACGCAGCGTTACAAAGCTAAAACCATGACAATTTCAGATTTTGTATCCACTTTCAGCATACATGTAGATTTAAAAGTAGATGGAATAGATATAATAGTGACAGTTTGTTAGCCTGTCGCCTAAAGCATATCTAAACCTCTTTCGTTAATTTAGTCACCTCTTACGACATCTACAGAGAAAATACCGTGTTACGGTTAACAAAAACTTTGCTCACCCGCGAGCTCTATATAGTTAAGTCTATCTAGTATATGTAACTAGTATATGTACCTAGTATATGGTATATAGAGAGGTGTTATTCCAAATCCGATAAACACGGTCGATGATGATGTTAATATACTAAAAATAAATCTAAGCAAACTTTCGTACGAATCTCAAGTGGAGGTTGTGAGTTAGTAAGTAAAAAAACTGTTTAATGTACAAAACTAAAAAGAGTACAGATAGAGTAGATAGATTGTCCTTGGAAAACAATACTAAATACCCACACCAAATAAGTACCAATTACATGGAATCGACCCTTTACTCAGAACTCGTACTTCTTTTTAATCACATCATACGGGCGGTTTGTTCGACAGTCTAAAAACAATTGATTACTGGTAAAGTCGGGCCGCTCGATCATCGGCTTCCTGTCTATTCGAGCATGGGACATTTGTCGACTCCTGCGCAACCCTGCGAAATTGAACATGTTAAAAGCATTAACGACAGGAACAAATTATACAATTTTGTACAGAATGTATTGGTTTGTGACAGAGCCATGTGGTATCGGGTTAAGAATAACGACTCTCCAATTGTAAGACTAAGGCAATAGGTTACAATAACAACCTATCACTTTTTATACCTGCCAACTCAACAAGTAAAAAAATAAGCTAGAAGTGACCACGTAACGTGAAATCGATATGATTTTGTCTATGTAGCGTTTCGTGTGCTCTGACTACCCCATTTGCGAATACAGGCGTGATGTATGCATGTATGTATTTGTAGTTTTGGATTATTATAGATTCATTTGTTATGGGATTAGGTTAGGTGTAGTGTTTTGTATGACTCTTGTATACATAAAACAATTACATAAAATAAGTTACAGGATAACAGCTTCATATACGAAGGCAAAGGGGGTTTGTGGGTTTTGAAATGTACTGAGAGAAACTACTCGTGACTGTATTTTATGTACTTTCCCTCGGCGTTATGTAGAGACTATGATTTGCCATACCCATTCATAATCAACATTGGAGAATTTACAGACTACAAGTATCACTATACATTTACTAACTATCACAATTTTTAGCCAATATTTCGGCAATGCCACATAACGTTATTGTATATTTAGATTAAAATTCGTACGGGGCGTATTTCTATATACTAAAAGCACAGATATTGATGTTAACTATTGGGTTAATTCAATAACTTACCCATCTCAAAATAGCACATAATATCTGTATCTTATCTCTATCTGTGTTTATCTTTAAAGTTGGAAATTAGACATAAAATAATTTAAGTATGAGTAAAAACAACCGGAAAAATATTTTTAAAATTAATTTGCATACAATGTTAACATGTTTACAATGTCAGTTTTACCAATACTCACTCCGTTTTACCTCCGTAAGTGTGCCAACTTATACCAAAAATACAAAATCGTCACGCAAATCCATGCAAAGATCCGCACATTCGCAGACCCTGGGTAAAATAGTAGTATCTAATCGCACTATATCCCTAGCATAGGTACCAGGACCAGCGTTTATCCCCGGTTTAAATGTAAAAACCATAACATTATCTCTTTCTTTCTTACTTAGCAAGAGCGACACATTTATCTTATGACGGAGATAAAATTAGCGTGCTACTGTAACAAAAGTAAGAACTTAATACTTAATTGAAAGTGGCAGAGAAAATCACCATACAAAAATAACAAAACATCTTATAACTATTACAGTATGTAAGTAAGTAAGTAAGTAAACACTTTATTGTACAAAAGGAAAAAAACACAAAATACAAAAAACAAAATTATATACAAATGAAATGGCGAAGTACAAAGGCGGACTTATCCTTATCTTACAGCCAACCTTTGAGAGGCAGAGAGGAAACTAAATTATTGACACAGACAAAAAGAGAGGGTACAATAAACATGGTGAAATTATGGTATGTTTTGGTGAAATGGGCCTACGCTCAGCATGAGTTGCTGCATCAGTAAGGTTCTACAAGGTAACGATCTACAGTCTGCGAAGTTAACTCATTTGAGTTCTTCCGTATTTATGTCTAGACTTTCTAAAACTTTATATTATTATCTACCAGTCGTTAACAAGATAGAAATTGCACGTTTTATGAGCACTATTTACTTTTATTGAAAGTCTCAGAGGCGATAATAATGGGTCTTAATACCTAGGTGTTAAATGCAGTTATTATAGTATATTGTGTTCAGAGAACTTTAACATTTTGCTATTCGCTCTGCAGAGAAACCAAGAAACATAGTTAAGTAGCTTAAAATGTGTCAAACATAAAAAAAGAAATAACTGCAGACCTAAACGAACCCCGATACATTTTGTATGCACATATGTAACTCTTTATTGTACAGAACAAAATAAAAGTAAAGAATTAGAAGTACATACAAAAAAGGCGAACATTGCGAGCGATTGATAAAACATGTGGAATAAGAACAGACACATAAAGAAAGTTAAAAAAAAGCAATTTCACGATTAACTCATAATAAATAAATTAACTATAGATAATAATGAATATACTACTTGTAAAATGTATAAACCTACATGCATTACCAACACAAGCCAGAAAACATACAACACCAATACACATTCAGAAGGAGCTGTCGAGCCAGTACTCCTTCAAGCGATTCCGCAGGGTCGCGACGGTCTTAAATATTAATTAGGTACCTACTGTAAGTACTGTAAGATCTAAGACCTAGAAAGTGGATCATAAAAGAGCAGTAAAATGACCAATTTACTGTATTCAAGGTTCGAGTTACATTATTGGATTTTATTACACATCTACTTTAATAGATCTATAGAGGTTACGTCGTGTGAGCAAGTAATCAAAACCCGCCGCGCCGCCATAAATGCAGGAAATTGCAAAAATAACATGGTGAATACATCTCGATGCTTAATCAATGTCCATTAATTACGCTATAAAATATAAAGATTGAGATCTCCTGAATAAATCATAATATTAGTGTAATTATACTAATAAATTCCGCCTTCATGATGATTCAAAATGCTGCTGTTTAAAATACATTATCTATTATTTACTGCTTGCTTCCATTAAATAAGCGCCACCTAAGAAGAAAGTTTACAAATGATTAAATCTTAAACTAATCCTATTACATACTTTATATTCATTAAATGGATTAGAAATACCTGCTACCATAAAAAAGGAGAAAGTGTTTCTCCTTTCAACTCAATCACCATAACTAAGTACCGCTGAGATAATCAATCATGCGTCCTCATGTACAGCAATACCCGCAATATGTTTTGCCATTTAGAACGAATAATTAATTAACAAACGTATAAACATCGCGGATTGATTGTACACAGCCACCAATGCAATTAGAGACCTTTAACCTCCGCGGAACGATACAATTTATTCAACACTGATCATCTTATTTCCCAGTTCGCGTGTCAAGTAAAATTGGTCGTTCTGTTATAAATGGTGTTAAAATTCGACAGGCGGGCGGGTCTACCATTTAAAATCGATTTAGAGATTACTTTCACGCTTAATTAACCGCTAGACATTTCCATGATCGTTCGTTCTTGCGTGTTTAGTTTCCTGGTTTCAGTTTTTGCTAGCGTTAGCTTAACTAAATTGCGTGAACGGTCTAAGTGGTGCCACGCAGTGTCTACAAGTTTACCTAATTATGTAACCAATCTTTTCTCTCACTTTTTGAGACTACACACACACATTATCACGCCGAAATGGGGTAGGCAGAGCACACACAACATTAGACAGACAAACCATGACTATTTCACTTCTAGTATAATTTTACGACATATACGAAAAAAATTAAGAACTAAAAAAAAGACAAAAAGAGAAAAAGTTAAGACTAAAGGTTTCTCTGATGGCTTATCTGCCACGTATTTAGCCGCCTGAACATTTAAATACCAGTAGCGATTAGTTAGCAAATACATTTGAAAATACTCTTGGTGCGTTACGATGTCAACACTTTAAAGAATGAGTTTCTTTGCATTCAATTCAAACCTCTCGATTTCTAATCCAAGCTAATCTTAAGAGATTCTTGCATGAAGCAAAGATAATCTTCGTCCAATAAACAACAAGCCTTCCCGATTTCATCTCCACTGCTCTCGGATTAAAGCTGTGATTCACATTATTAAATTTACGTGTGGGGCATATTAAATTAGTTCTATCTTCAGGTGACAAATGACGCTGTCTCCCGCGACGCGGGCGGGCTGATTGCTCACGATGTGTACCTATTTATCAGAACAATTTCACTTTATAGAAGCTCTGCATGTACACTATATCTTTACTGGTTCGTGACTCCAGCGATTTGTGCATTATGCGCTAAAAGCCACAGGGTCCCTGGCTATTATTAACCTTTCTCCTTACTTCCAAGAATAACATCTCCCTTAGAATGTCAGCTGGTTTAACGGCGGGTACGCGGTAATGTTTTCATGATCGGAAACCACCGCGCTCAGACAAAACCTCATTATTATACGTACTTAGCCTGATTAATTAAGCCCTATAAGGGGTATTTACTGCTTTTACTACATCAGCAAAACCACATCATGTACCTGGTTTAAATTAATATCTACGGGGTAATGTGCGTTAATGTCAAATTAACATCAATTTAATCTAATAACAAGTTTCACTTATACGACAATGTACCTACAAGTCTTTTCGTTGATAAATACGTTATTCAAGTACAACTTTATAAATTATGTAACTAGGAAAAAGACAGGTTCCTATAAATGAAATCCGAAAGATCCTATGAAAATCGTAGGTTTTTAGCAATCAGCCTGTTGTAACAAAAAGGGAACACATATCCGATGTCCATCAAAAAGAAGTTTCACAATAGTTTTACCGCGACGACTCTTTTTGTGTCAGCTATTGACCATTCGGCGGATTATCGAGGGAAATAGTGCTGGCGCGCCGCCAACATGATCTTACACTTGAACCGGTTGACATTTGCCAAGCATTCCACCACTTGCCATTCTTACGGCTATCGCTGAAGGTTGAGATTCAATTATGCTTTGTTTTACCGCGTGTTCTCCTAAGTTGGTGGAGGTTGTAACTCGATGACCGATCGGCAACCGTATCGAGTGTCGATATGCTCCGGCGCCTGCCTTCGTCTAGTCTTAGACCTAGGCGGTGTGAACGGAACTGTGTCCTGCTTACGCACTTGCATAGTAAACCGCTGCTTTAACCGGCCTTCTTTGGGTACAGATAGAAACTGCACTGATAGCCTCGACGTGGAAGATTTAAGGTCTGTGTTTACACGCTTCTTGTTTATTGAGAAAGCACACCCACCAATTAAGAAGCGGTACAGCCGGCACTACTTTGAGATTTACTGCAGAAAACATTGGAGTTAATTAACAAATTGTCATAGTTCATTTATGTGGGTAATTAGTTGGGTGCGGTTCGCTTTAGAGCGGGCGAAAACTGCCGCGGGTATTGACAAAGTCAGGGGCACATCTGAATGCACTGTTTTTTGTTTGTAGCAAAAACTCTTGTCACTAATAGATCTTTCTGGAGTAATCGTTTGTTTCGGTTCAATCTCCGCGAGAATTGGTAGGGGTTATACGCTTAAATTGAAACACGTTTACACGAGGACGGATTGAATCGAATACTTTTATTAGATACGAGTGCAATGAGTCTCAATTTATGCTTAGTATCCGATAGTTGAAGATAAATAAACGCCTCTCCCCCTTTATAATAGATCCGAGGAGGATCACCTTTTACACTTTCAAACCTTTTTTTTTATTCTTTCTTGTTCTAATAATATGTATATTTTTACTTGTATCTTAAGGCATGTACTCGTAGGTAGCAACTGATATAATTGCACCAGTCGGGATGTACTTACCTATAATACAATGTAAGTGGAATTGATTAGTATAATTACAGCTTATCTTTTAGTAATAAAATGAAATCGTTTTCCTTACAATTAGTCGCTCCTTTTTGCAACTTTACTTCAAATCAAAACACATTTTGCTATTTACTGTAAGGCGATACGCTTTCATATCATAATTATGAGTTGGTTATTTTAATACGGCAATAATGCTTTGATGTCAACAGCGGGTTTTATAAAGTAGCTCATTTCCAGAGCTCAAAGTACAATAACAGGCATTAAACCACAACTAGTACTTTGTCAGACCCATATGTGCTCGAAATGACCTAGATCCGCGGTGAATAATGGCTGTACTTAAGTAGGCCATGTAATTAATAAAGGACAATTCTAGTGTTCGTGTACGATGCAAGGAAAAGTAGATTAAGCTATTCGTGCAATGTCAAAGACCGAGGTACGTACTAAATCATTTTACATACATTACGGCTGTATTCCCACATGAAGTGAGCAGAGCACACGAAAAACGTAGACAATGTTTTTAAGGTTTTAAGATTTCAGGTTAAATAGTGACAGAAAGCCCGTTGCCCAAAATATACCTTAACCTATTTCTTTAGTCACCTTTTACGACATCCACGGAAGAATCGGAGACAGACTGCGTAATAATTTTGTATGATTATGGAACACTAGAATCAGAGTAAATGCTAGCATACAATATGTGTTACTAATACTCGATTTAACGTGTCATTAAACTATCAGTTTGTGGAAAGAATATCCAGCCATGGTTTTACAATACTTGTTTTTATTATGACTACTTCATAACGAACAATATCCAAGCCCTCTATATTTATTTTTAGACGAATCTATTGCTCGCACATGTCTTGAAATTGTAAGAAACGAGTGTAAAAAGAGACAATGGCGTAGTCCAGGGTAAGGCGGTGCATGGCCATATGCAATTGCGGACACGT
This sequence comes from Adoxophyes honmai, assembly GCA_005406045.1. Lineage (NCBI taxonomy): Eukaryota > Metazoa > Arthropoda > Insecta > Lepidoptera > Tortricidae > Adoxophyes > Adoxophyes honmai. The sequence continues at coordinate 55,208 of BHDV01014896.1, forward strand.
GTGCAACACGTTCGCTTGTTGTCGCGAGAGGACGTGCATTATGAAACGGCTGACCAGTCTGTTATCGGCGAGCTATCAAAACGAGTCGTTAAGTTGCAAAAGAGAACCGAGATGGAACTCGCCCGATACAGGTCAGGTTGGACTGTTAAGCGTAATGAAATTGAACTACCTATTTAAATATTGCTCATTGGTTTTTGTATCTTGTTTTGACTTAATTTGATTTAACCGGTATTTTAAAGAACAAACTTATACAACAATTACCTAACCAGCGAAAAATCTTTTTCGATGCAGTTTTTGCTGACTGTACGTCGTTAACATCCATTCTAGATATGCGTACCAAATTTCAAGTCAATCGGAGTAACCGTTGAAGAATTGTATTGTCGTCCACATACGCAAGTGTATAAAATTTCAGTTCTATCAGGAATCGGGAAGTGAATGAAAACTGCAAGTTTTGATTACAAACAAACAGACAAACAATCATCGGGTTATGTGAAACTAAATCAAAACCTGTACAAATAAAACGGACTCTTTTTCAATAGGGATTCTGGAGCATTATAAAAAAAAATCGACGTAGATACTTTTAAGACAAGCCGAGCAATGGAGTCAACGTTCGAATAATGGACACGCCTTTGTTTTATCCTTTTGAAAAGTGTTCTAATCGAAAATCCAATGCGATCAATCTTGATACCTACTGACAATGTATGAGAAAGGCTCGAAATATCACAAACCATCGCCGTTACAGCTAAGAAAGGTAAGAACACAGTCCAATATCACACTTAAAATTCGTCAGTACAATGCGAAGTAAATTCGAACCGTAACCCAAATCCAATAGAAATGCAGGGTAACAGCTTCTTAATTGACCGGTTAACATTCCGCTGCTGATCTGTATCTTACTAATGGGGTGTCAACTCGCTCGCTACGTTTGATTTGTCACGTCGACTTTCAAACTGTTTCGGTTAAGCTTATCAATGCGTATTACAGCAATTGATATGTGAGAGTTTACTGTCATTCATCGCTTGATGAACTGTCAAAGGCATTCAGATTATTCAACGCCTAGTGTTGTCAAACGGGAAACACTTTTGCTTGTCAACGATCTATGGAGATAAATGGGTGGGTGGGTACGCGAATTTTTCGTATGTGCTTAATTAATTACACAATTAGTTTTAATTTTATGTTGTGTCTAACAAATTTTTAACACGTTTGCCGATCTGTCTCCCAACACGTCGCATGAAGGATTTTACTCACTCAGAGTACCTAATGTAAGTACACATACGAAAGCCAAGTTTGCCGATTAGAATTCATATCATGTTATAATCCGATAATAATTTACGTAGGTGCCCTCAAATTATGCGAGATATTTCACATTCTTGAGGTACCTAATCAGAAACCTAGGTCGAATCATTTATTTTTTAGTTTCATTTCATATAGACGCTATCATTATAGTATTTTTACTTCTAATAGTCTTGGGGTCGAACCAGTCACTGTTACCGCCTTTTTACACATGGAAAATTCATTTAGAAAGTGATTTTTTAAGTCAAAATCATATTCTGTTTTCGTTGAATCGGTTGTCGCGTGCACCTTGAATATCAGTAATTTACTCATAACTATTAGAAAGTGATTTTTTAAGTCAAAATCATATTCTGTTTTCGTTGAATCGGTTGTCGCGTGCACCTTGAATATCAGTAATTTACTCATAACTATTACTTACACACCTGTAATCCCCAATGGGGTCGAAAGAGCACATAAAACTGTGACTATTTTACGTTTGCCAGCATATTTTTAAGGTAGTTTAGTACATACATAAAAAGAGGTAAAGGTAAGGCGCATAAAAGTATTATTTAAGCTCAGCAAAACGTCTCGCCTCGCAGCAAACCTAGACACAGCATAGAGGTACATACCTGTTTATAAACATAACACTGGACAACACTTTCCACCTTTCTCCGTGGACCAGTACAGATGGCCAACGGCACCGCATCACATCAATCAATGATTATGAAAAAGCTGTCAGTCGCTTTAATGCTACTTTCGTTTACACAATCACTGCTAATCACAGGCTTTCTGCCGCGCCCTGCCAATTAATGAGGCATGCAATGACAGAAGCTTCCTTCGTTTGCTGGATTCCTATTATTTCTAGCCATAACTTTACCTGTGAGGTGCTAGTTTGGAATAACATCTGTCAATTTTTTCCATGGATGTTTTAAGAGGCGACTGAGGAGAGAAACGCGAAATAAAGAAGTGGCATCTGCCTAGCCTATTGGGGAATATAAGCGTGATGTGTGTATTGTAAATAATATAATCTATAATATTTTTATCTATTGCCGTGTTTAGCAAAATACGAAAAACAGAACGAAATAATACGTTAGAATCTCACGACATCTATCAGCAATGCCAGCATCTCCAGATATGAAGAGATGTTCTTCTTAGGTCACCACATGGCAATAATAATATGAAGTGTTTTAGGTAAATATGTATTACTTTTAAGATCTGAAAGTTATGTTATGACTAAACATAAGACTCCAGCACCAAAGGAGGATTTTTAAGTTATGGTAGGTTTTGTGCGACAGGCTAGCAGACTGTCACTTTACTACTTTTCTCTTAAGTAAAAACCAGAAAAATATGCTTAAGTGGCTACGAAATTTACTTTAAAGGCTTAAAATAATGCATAACCAAACCATTATCCCGAATCGGCAGCTAAATCGTATAGAGTGGTCGAGACTTTCCTTGTTTTTGAAGGTCTTATAGGAATAGCATTTACTTATTTACACTACTTGGGAACACATACATAAATATAGAGGTAAAAAAAATGGACTTTGTGAAAATGTTAGTACGTACGTACGTTACGTACCCAGACCGTAAGAGCTAACTTTAACCACTTGTTTCGTTATGGTAAAAATGTACAAGAATTGAATATCGTTTAAAATTAAGCACGTAAAGAAAATGAAAGGCGTTTTAGGGGTAAAAAATGTCCACCAGTATAAATGCTAACGTAGTTTCATGGAAAGCGCCAAAGGACTGCCAGAATGCGGCAAATATGTTAATGAGATTTCGTTTCGGCACAATATAAACAGTTAAGTTTTTTATAAGGTGTTAATACGCATATCAACGTTTCACCATAAATATATAACAAGTAATTAGCCGCAATAATTAAGAACAGTCTAATTAATATTTAAAACCGGATTAAAGAGGTTGAAATATATGTTAAAGATTGTAAACTTAAATTAAGTGTCTCGGTGTTTAGGTTACAATAATTATTATACTTTAATAAAAGACAACAAGTTTCAAACTCGAAGAAACTTACTTTCGATGTAGATACTGCTTTTTTGTGGAACTAAGTAAAATTTGGAAAAAATTAAACAGGCTTCTTTCGCCAGGAAGTCACAAATACCTTCAAAGTGCTAAAAACTTCCGCTGTCATTTGTGGCTCCTATAAAATCAAAAATGAATCGCTTTAGCCAAGATAAGATTATTAAAGTATTAAACCAACCGGAGATCAAAGAACATTTAATGCAAAATATATGTTCTTACTTTATGGAAAGGCAACAGCTCAACTTTTTAAGAGCATAGGCTAGCTAGACAATGTCTAGCCAGTGGGCAGGATTAAATACCCGTAAGCGGATGATTTTTTTTAATGTTTCCGCTTCTATCCTCATTGTCCAAGAGACCTCTCCATACTAGATATTTCACTTCAGTTTTTATACTTACTGAAAAATGTAGGTTGTCCAAAGGACGAATTCATATAACCCTAGCAAGCTTCAAGAAAAAGTTTATTTAACCAGACACTTGCCCTTTTATATCTCCATTTCTGTAGAGTGCTTACTGACATTGCCCACCTCATGTTTATGATACTTTACTGTCGATCTGCACGCAACGAGCCACAGTACAGAGACTTGTAAAACTAGAAGTTTAACGGAAAGAGTTTTTTTTAGGCAACCAAGGGTAAAACCTCAGGGCAAAACTGGAAATCATTACTGCAAATGCAAACCCTTATTATTGTTTGTTTCAATACAAACAGTAGCATCATATTTTGCGATGGTAGGTTGGGATTACTGTGATTATAGTGAATTAAAACGGATAACCACAAGTTTCAGGCTAGCTCGTGACCTATCATAAGGAGTAACACACGCTCGGGGCCCCACCGGTCTTTCCGTGCGAATGCCATATGACGCAGGGTCACTACTACCCACATTTTCCACCATTATTGTCAAATTATTAATCTTGATATAAAAACATGAGTGCCTCCGTTTCATATTAAGGGGTAGCGCAGACGACAGACCTTTTGTGCGATCGTGTCTATGGCGCACAAAAAGTCTGCGTGGATTGTATGCATTGTGCGCCGGACTTTTTGCGCGTCGTGTGCGTTACTAGATGTAATTCCATAGGTTCTATTTTGACAGACTAAAAAGTCTGTCGCGGATAGTCTGTCGTCTGCGCAGGGGCTAATTGTGAGTGAATCCCACGGTAGTTAATGTCGATAGATTGTTCAATATTTTGTATAGAAAATAGTGAAGACGCCTCTGTCCGTTTCATTCTCTAGGACAAGATCGCCTGACGCGTAAAGGCTTTCATAAACTCATTAAAGCCGCTCATAAAACTCTAGTAAATTACTAAGAACCTGTTTAGAGAGCTGGCTTATTTGTTTGCGAAAATGGTAATTACAAAGCCCGTGTAAAAGTAATATTAAAGCGAAAAAACACGCGCACAACCATAAATGAAAGCTCGCTGCTAACTTAATGATTGTTTGTCTTTTTGTGCTAAGTTGAAAGCTTAACGGGATGTGAGAGCAAATATGTGGCCTGTCTTTCTTGGTTAAAGCCATAATATATCCCAATGACCAGGGGTTTTGGCTTGGTAGCGTTTATCCATAGTTTGAACGATAGCTTTTGTTGTCTCTTTCTCTTCCGCTTGATTGGAGCGGGATATATTCTTTATCCAGTAGTCTAGGACAGAGCTATCTTAACTAGATGGAACCCAGCGCCAACAGACATGGCTGAATACACGAGTAGCTGCAAAATATCTATAAAATATAATATGTTCATTATTGTACATTGTACAAAGAAGATAAAAAGAAGATTCTGAGGGAAGCAACAATTCAATACCTATTTGCCATGGTTTGGACTGCTCTGATCTAGGATGTAGGGAACATAGAGATGTACGTAGCACATTGAACTTCGTTGACTTTTTATTAGTAATTGGACAAAGATGTTTTGGTAGACAAATTTTTGGTTTATCTTGTAAGTAAATGTATTTTTGTAAAAAAAAATTGCGAACGATTTCATCAATTATTAATAAAAAACAATACAACTCTACATACACCCGTATAATAATTTTAAAGCGTCATTTACTTAATTAATAACATTTTTGAGTCGAACAAATTTCTATAAAGAATGATCCCTTTTTTAAATTAAAATTCGTTTCCAGCTGAGAAGATTTTAATTTGGTATTTTTTCTAAATTACATATTTAGCGTTAGTTAACATAATTGAGGTTTTAAGTATAATTATTTTTAATTTTGTTTCCATCATACTATGTTATTTCAATGTGACTCCCATTTCTATGCAAATGTAAAAATGTAATTGACTAATTACATAAATGCGTGGGAGATTTCATATTTAATTTCCAACGAATGTTCTAAAATCTGAATAGAAAACATAAACAATTAAAGTAAAACAAGAATAAACATTAAATTTGATTGTTTAACCTATCTCCAGCCGAAAGGATAAACAAACCCACAATTTAACTAATAAATCTTAAAGCACCATATATTAATAGATAGTACGGGATTAGTAATAATAACAGTAACCGTCGCGCGTCAAATAGGATTTTTATTAGTAAATCACTATTCCCTATTAGTTTTGTGGCCTGACGCCGCGATCCTGTAAAAAACCGGCCAAGTGCGAGTCGGTCTCGCGCACAAAGGGTTCCATACCAAAAACAGCAAAAAAAAGGCACGTTTTTTCTATGGGAGCCCCCCTTAATTATTATTATTATTTAGATTTTAGTATTTGTTGAAATAGCGGCAACAGAAATACATCATCATCGTTGTGGTTCGTGAGATACAGTCTGTTGACAGACGGACAGACAGACAGACAGACAGACAGCGAAGTCTCAGTAATAGGGTCCCGTTTTTACTCTTTGGGTACGGAACCCTAAAAAGACGGTCCTCTGGTTCCTTGGAATGTTAATGGTATCTGCATTTATCATCGCCTTAATACGTCTTAAGCTCAAGGACTAGGGTTGTCAACCAAGGACAGAAAAGATGTGTTTGAAACCCAATCAGTCCTATAGCAGCTTGGCCTATAACAAGGTGGGTAAGGAGCACAGCCGTTTGTTGTCTCTTTCTCTCACGCTTAGTTTTACAGTGACAGGTTGTTAGCCTGAGTCGCCTCTTACGACTTCCACGGAAGAAATGGAGGGGTGTTATTCTAACCTGACACTACACGATTATTTGTATACTTACTAACTGGTATATCTCTGCTCGGCTCGCTCGGCCGAGAATGTCCGAGCCAATTGACGTCTTGTTCGCCCTTATTGCGTTGACATAAAGCTTTTTCTACCCCCGTTTTGCTGAAAAAGCGTCGACTAAATTGGGGAGACCCTTATACAGCCACGAGAGAAAGTGCCTTTCAGACACTGCTTAAAGCGTCTGTTACAGACGGAAGAGGCCACTGATGATCTTTTTCAGAATGGGAAAGGCTTATTTAAAAAAAGTATTGGTTGACGTTGATGTATCATTGCTCCGCTATCAACAACGTGTCCTCTGCGGCTCACCAACGTGTCGCTAGCGTTGTGTTAACTGTGGTACTTCATAGTACAATTTGGTCCAGAAATTTCTAAAACACCAAGGGCCACATTTTTTACCCGCTGAGTAGGTATGTAATGTCGTCATTAGCCTATATACGTCCCACTGCAGGGCACAGGCCTCCTCTCAGTATGAGAGGGCTTGGGCGATAGCTCCCACGCGGGCCCAGTGCGGATTGGGAACTTCACACACAACATTGAATTACTTCATCGCTGTGTGTAGGTTTCCTCACGATGTTTTCCTTCACCGAATAGCTCGTGATAAATATCAAATTTGATATCGCACATAAATTCCGAAAAATTCAGAGGTGCGAGCCCGGGGTTTGAACCCATGACCCTCTGCTTGAGAGGCCACAGTTCGAACCGCTGGGCTATCACGGCTTTTTATGTAACGGTATGTAATGTACCTAATAAGTATTAAGTTAATGTTCCGTCGGCTTCTGTGATTGATTCACTGGTAGCCCTACTGGCTGTCGGCATCGACATTTTAATACTGGAAATTGACTTGTAATTTATGGATTTATTATGTATCGCTTTACTAACCATGACAAATTCGAGTATCTACTTGCACTATTTTACCGCTTTCTAGTCTTCGTGATTTATGAGCGGTCCCGAGAGATCGGCGTAATTGAAAGGTCTTATTTATGTCTCACGTCAAAATATATAATAAGCCACTATTATTGATAATTAGTTTGATAAATGATTCGGTCGGAGACTCATTACGTATTGAAGATATTCAATTAATGGATAAAAAGCGAGTCTGTTAGCAAGTTTGTACTTTGTGTTTGTTGTAAGGAAGCTAATATTTTTGCATTGTAGGGCCCAATATTCCATGAAAAAAGGTTACGGCTTAATTGCAGGGTGAAACCAAAATGGTGATACAATATGAGTGTTTTTTATTCATGTAATGCTGGACAATATAATGTACTGAGTCCACCTTGGTCCAGTGTACTCGTGATGCTTCTAATCGGCAGAAGTGGAAGCAAATTGCTAAAAGAGCAATCACCGGTAAAGAAGATTCTCCTAACACCGCTCCATGTACCTCGTCTGCGTAACCACGACCACTCTGACAAGAGTGAACGACTAAGAAGAGAGATAATGCACTAACTCAAATTGTTTCAATTAGTCTTATTAAATTTGAGGTGTACATTAATAGCGGTCATGATTTCATTCCGCCTAAGTAGAATCATTCTATTTATCAGATAATTTCAACAATGGAACTAATGCATTAAATTGCGTACGTAGCATTGACTGATTGACTGTCTAAAGAGCACTAATTGTATGTCACGAATTTCACCTGTATACTGTAAGAATTGATTTTCATTTAGACATTTTCGTTAATCCGTGTTACCAGTGTATTGTCGGACTTAGAATTTCGCCTCTCCATTTCTCTCGTAGATGTGACGAGAGAAGCGGTTAAACAAATAGGTTGTGGCAAGTGTAATGTACATAATATATTATTTCATCACACTTGCTCGTCAATGGTGTTATTACAAGAGCGTCTCCTTTAGTACAAAGGCCTAAATTGTAACCGCGGGAGTTATCATTACATCCTATGGGAGGTAAAGTTTAGTTTTAAAAATTGCAAAAGTTAGTACAGGTACATTAGTTCAGACTAAGGAGGTTACAAATGTAAAAATAAAAATTCTGCTATTAAAACTTAAGGGCCAGTTTTTAAATGCAAAATTAATGTATGCATTATGAAACTGTATTAATTTAATACTTTGGATGTATGTCAACGCGTTTTTTAATATGCTTTTTTCGTAAATTTGTTTGAACCTTTTTGACAGAATCTGGCTGTTGACCATTCGCATTCTGTGCGAAACATAGTTCTTGTCTGTGGTATATGATTAAAAAAAGTGACAATAGACCTAAACGCACTGACAGCAGTGACAGCGCAAGCAGAATTAGCGCGGTGCGGTGACGTGATGTCATTCGGTTTCTTTAATTTTTAGTTTTTCCTCGCAAATGTGATGAAAAACATTGTGTGTAACACGGGGAGTAAAGGACATTATAAACTCGAGTCATAAAAGCCCTCCGCCTGCGGCGTCGGGCTTCTAACAGCCTCTCGTTAATAATGTTCCATTTCCTCCCCTTGATACTCAATGTACTATTACGCCTGTATTTCCAAGAGGGGAAGGCAGAGCACATGAATTCAAAATCCAGTGCCACGCTTAGCAATTCCAGGGTAACCAGATGGTTAAACGTGATATTGCAGTGACAGGTTGCTAGCCCATCGCCCACAATACACGCGTGTAATGTACGCGATACGATAAACTAGCAACCAGTCAATGTTAGTACCATTTTAAGGCCAAAATGGCTAAAAAACACCCAAAATAATGTGTCTAATAATAAATAAAAGTAGCCTGTTTTCAGCTCTTCTGACATTATTGTGACTTGTCCGTTAGGTTGCCAACCGCTGACTCCAGCGATCAAAGCACGTCCAATCATAATGGCACTCGAATGTAATTATTAAGCAGCAATTAGCTGGTAACAGTGATCCTGTAATGCTAGAGACCACATGTTATGTCTGGCGAGGCGCGAGCAACGATTACAAGTCATTGAGGCTTCCACAAACCTGTATACCGATGTCCAAGTTACTAACTTACTGCGAATAAAACTGGTACAAACCTACGTAATGCACTAAGTAACTAAGTAAACATGTTGTTGGGCAAACAAAAAAACATGAAATATAGAAATGTTACAAATAAGTTATTGAAGAAGGTACAAAGGTGGAATTGTCCCTTAGCTTAGAGAATGGATATTTATTAAGATAATAGGAGAGTTAAATTTAATAAATACTTATTTAGTACGATGAACCTACCTATAAATATGTAAGTACAAACGTATTTCACGCCTGCATTCCAAAGTGGGATAGGCAAAGCAAGCAAAACGCTACATAGTCAAAATTACGGCTATTTCACGTTTCAAAGTTTACAAAAAAATTAAAGCGCTGTTACAGTGACGACAATGTGGTGGAATCATCATAATCATTATGTCAGCCTATGTACGTCTATAACTGTACATAGATCTCTGCTATACTTAGCACTGAGCACGATCCTCACTAATCTTCAGCCACTCGATTCAATTGTTTTTCATAATTCAGTTGTCATTCCATTCCAATGTCAATCCTAATCGATATAAATTCTAACCTTATTCAATTACAATTCTAAAGCTAATCTCTTATGCTTTGCGCCAAACGCGGCATCGTGGGAGTCACACCCATCGCTCCAACAATTAGCGGCTTCATATAAAACAACGCGCCAGTAGCTCGCCCGATACACTTGATCAAAACTGCCACGCTTCTGCTTGATCCAATTACACTTGTTAGTACATACATACAATCACGCCTGTGTTCCCAAATAGGGTAGGCAGAGCACACGAAATGTGACATAGAGAAAACCACGATTATGACTAAGTAGGTATATCACGCTTTTCAGCCACATCTAGCATTGTTTTAGATTTGCAAAGATGGAAGAGGTAGAATAGTGACAGGTTGCTAGCATGTCGCCTAAAGTATATGAATGAATACGAGTAACTGCATTGAATAGCAGAAACTATGGTCTGTTTTTTAATCTAAGGTACTAAAATGACATTCGACCGAATGACCGTTGTTACCTGTTTTTTTATATACGTACATACATTCCGCGTGTATTCCCAAATGGGTAGGCAGAGCACACGAAGCGTTATACCGTAACCTTTTTTCGGTATTTTTGTGCAAAATCGAATTTTATGTTTACCACGAGCTGTTCTGTGAAAGAAAACGTTTTGAAGAAACTTACATACAGCGACGAAGTAATTCAATGTTGTGTGTGAAGTTAGTGAAGAAGTAAAAAAAATGAAAATGATGAGCCAAATATGAAGTTGAACATCGACTTACACACTTTACGTTCAGAACATTGATATTATGATTTCAATGTTAAAGTAGTCAAAATTGTGCAATACTTACTTAATCCCAAACTGTACTCACAAAATTATTGCAATTGCAAAGTTATTCCCTTAGCTCATAAAATAAATTTACACCCACGTAACAAACGCATTTGTCCACGCTTGACCTTGCTAAACACCTACATTCATAACAAAACAGGCTGGTAGTTTGTTCAGTAAAGGATCATACATTACTCTAGTAATCGAACTGTATGGGCAGTCAAAAGTGGCGGTCAAGTGCATTTTTGGAAAGTATGACCTATGTAACTTTACCTCACTCAAAGAAGTAAAAAGATATTATTTGAGTGGCTGTAAAGATATTTGTGTTCCGAGTGGTGTCCGTTTTGAAATAACACCTCTCCGTTTCTTCCGTGGATTTCATAAGAGGCACCGGTGTGAAGTTAGCGGCCAAAAGCTGGCGGCGGTGAT
>BHDV01014907.1:2968-19765 GCA_005406045.1 Adoxophyes honmai
GATTTATAAAGTGTACGTTTAAATAAAAAGACACGTCAAGATTGTTTACATTGATTTAACTACCTAAACCGACAACGTATAATAACTACTTCATGTTTTGTGGCTATTTCTAGCATATAGTTTTTTAGGTTTTGAGTTGGCAGTTATAATAGTGACAGGTTGCTATCTATTAGGATTAAAAGTAAATAAATTGAGGCATACATACATACAATCTCGCCTGTGTTCTCATATGTGGTAGGCAGAGCAGACGAAACATGACAGGCAAAACCATGCTATTTCACGCTTCGCAGGCACTTCCAGGATAATTTATGGTTTAAGAAACAGATGGAAGAGGTAAAATAGTGACTAATTGCTAGCCTGCCGCCTAAAGCCAGGGATACACTAGGGGACAAATGTCCCACGACATGTCAAGCGAAGTCGGCAAATTTCGCCTGACATAATCTGGCAACATCGCGCGACATGGCGAGCGAAGTCCGGCTATGTCGCGCTACTTCGCCCGACGTTGCTGGGGACACGTGCGCGGGACATTTGTCTCCTAGTGTATCCTTGGCTTAAAGCACCTAAACCTAAGAACCTAAAACTATTTCCTTAGTCGCCTCTTACGACATCAACGGAAGAAATGAAGGTGTTATTCTATCCCGACACCACACAGGCTATAATAAAATTGAGGCAAGGATGTATACTAGGAGTATACAAAAATTTGTTCAAAGCAGGGCAGCAATAAGGTATTATCAAACCGCGTTAAGAAAGGGATTGAGCGCATATGTCATTTTTGAACTAAATGCATGATATGACATTGTCAGTGGTAGAGTATGCAGATAAAGTAAATTGTTATTTTGGTACAATGAATTTCTAAAGCATGGAAAAAATATCAAATTATTTAGCGTTTTTCTATTGATTTCCGTTAGCATTAAGAGATAATACTTCAGATCAACTAGAGTTACTTTCTTAAACCTGTAGCGCTTTTAAAGTATTTTAAATATTTTTTTATATGTATTTTTGAACAGCTACGGCAATTTGATAAAGCGAAATAATGTGGTTAGTGACAGATAGATGATGATGGTTAGTGAGATTTGTCAGATATGATATTACAATTTTTTATTAAAAAAATGACAGTATTTACCGAGAATAGGGTAAGGTGGGGAACAGTGTTACACGGGGTACACTGTTACAATGCACATATCTCCATCTCTGTCTATAATTTCGATTGCGTTGTGATACAGTTTTGACAAACGCATAAACCGCCATTACTAAACAGTTGTCAGTCTCGAAGATTTTACCGACTTGAGCAATTAACAACAAAAAAAAGAATTTGCGTGTTATTACGTAGAAAAATTTAACTGTAAGTTTTCTAATTGTTTCCTGATTTTATGCATTTAGATATACGATTGTTATTTTAGTGTATTTATAGTTTATTACGGTATAATTATGAATAAAAAGATTTGATACAAACATAACCTAAAATACACATTCAACTTTTTGTTTTGGTTGCATGACATGGGGCACAGGGTTACGGGGCACTATGTTACATACTGACAGATATTGAGGACAATGAGTATGGTGTCAGTTATTTACGTAGAAGTGGAAAGGTAGAGAATGGTTTCTATTTCCCTCTAGAACCAGATTTGGCGACAGTACCATTATAGGATATTAAGGCCCGTAACAGAGTACCCCAGACTCTGGGGCACATTGTTACAATCGACGAATCTCGTAAAGTGCCATTTAAACTAACCAGTTCCTAATATTTGTTAATTCTAATAAGTTTAAACTAAGAACAGATCATTAAAGTGTATTTTAATACCAAAAACAAGTTGATTTATGAAATGTTTTCGTCACAATACAACATTGAATTTTTTTTGTAACACTGTGCCCCACCTTACCCTAGAGTTTAAATATGCAAATCATATTCAGCTATTAATTCTATTATCTATAAGGGTCTGCACTTATGAAGATATCAAAAATTGGTTTATAATTATATTTAATCATTTATTAAGTACAATTGTGCTAACGGTACTCTCGAATCCCTTTCTAATCGCGGTTCAGTAATACTAGGTATACATGAGAAATTATTGTTTAAATGTTTAAAGTATACTTATCTACAGTTAAATTAAAGACCAAATAAATAATGTACAAATATGTAGTTTAACTTTATTTATTTTTAACATTCTGATACCATTGCATAACCCATGTTTAAATTATAGGTACTAATTTTGTACATAAATAATAATATTTAATGATAAACTTATTTAGCTTAATCTTATTCAAATAAACATGGTATTAAAAACACTTCCGGTTTGATTTCAATGGTCAATTTAAGTCATAACACCACTTTGGAATGCAGGGTGATATATAAATATGAGTGAGAATTGCAACAGTTTAAAACATTATAGTGTGAAATAATGCATAATAATCTACCCCATTACAAAAAGTGTAGTTACTACTTTGTCCTCTAAGCAATAGTGATTGCTTACAGTAAGATAACCCATAGCCCAATTTGTGTTCTCTGTGGTTAAAAAAAATCTTTTTTTAATCATACAATTAAAATTTCACCAATTTAAAAAGTGCTTATGTTGATTATGTAGTAATACATAAGAAGTTACCCATAACACTACTCTTATATGAGAACAGTATGGCATTGCAGCAATTCAAAACATTCATGACTTAAGCCTTGCAATACCAAGTGCCTGTTATACATAGAATCTTGACGCCGATTGGAGTCAGTGGCAATGAATGGGTTAACTCATATCTTCTTCACATTATTTTAATTTAAATACAGTTTTAATTACAGTAAGAGCTCCTTATTCGCGCTTCCTTCATTCGCGTTGTCACTACATATTGAAAAAATTGTGACCCAATTCCTGTATTCGCGGATTTATTGCGGAAAATGACGAAGAATCTGCGGAAATTTAAACTTTGACTGCAAACATAGGACGAGATGGGTTCGAACTCATAGGACAAGATAAATGACATTCAGGAATTGCTTGAATCGCAAAGTGAAGATTTGACAGAAAGAGACTTGGAGGAAGTATTAAATTCACAGCCCATTGAAAAAGAGGCTTCAACAAGCGCTGTGAATGTGACATTGAATCCGTAATATTGATCCGTCTATATTTTTGTCACCTAGGAATGTATCCCCTACAATCCCATACAAATTATCATTCCGTATACACAGTTTCTGTATTCGCAACATATTTATGGGACGCATCCCCCGCGAATAAAGAGCTTTTACTGTACACATAAAGGTAGGTTTAGATGAGAGCCACTGTTGACATCTTTGTCTAAGGACTGATATCAAACTATGACTTTACTAAACCTTTCTCCATGACTAACATTTTATAAAAGACAATACTATTTAGTATACATGCACCATTCCGTATATGAATGTCCAGAACAGTACATAAGTGCACAGAGATGCAAAGAAACTATTTGTGAGCAGACCCTGTCTTGAGACATGATACTTTCTCCAGTTCGGACCAGTCTTCACCATGAACATGACGTAAAGGGCGACCACAGAGAGGATGTAGAATGCGAAGCCATAGAGACTGGTGAGCCCGAGGACTCCTGAAAAAGACAAATTAAAAATCTTCACTACAAAGTATAAACACAGAAGTTGCAATGAGCATTATGTTTTTTTTACTAACATCTAAAGATTTTATTAAGTTCTTTTGTTTTGTTTTACTAACATAAATGTAACGTGATTATGGACCATTGTTGTTTGAAATAAATGTTTTCTTTCTTTTTTTCTTATAAAACAAAGTTGCTTCCCGCTATCTGTCCCCATGTATGGTTGGATCTTTAAAACTATGCAATGATGCAGAATGTATTTTACAAAGTACAAATTATTCAGTGAAACTTAAAGATTTGGGTACATAAAATTTAAAATTTCAAGGCAGGGGCTTTTTGTTGGTAAGTGTGGGGCTTAAATTAGGTTCTAGTTCAAGAGGACATAATGCGCGCGTATACGCCTATCTATCATAAAGCTACTAAGATATATTGTTATGCCAATGAGCATTACCACTACCAGACTTTATAATTGACTGAATTTGACTCTAGCAAGATTTTTATAGGCATCTATCTACCTGCAGTAGATCCCGACAGGGCAGCCATGGAGGTTCGGCAATATTCAATGACGGCGCCATTATTCCTGAGCGCAGCTTCACTGTAGGCCGCTGGTTCAGGCTTCAAATCTTTTGTTTTCACTACAGTCGTCATTGTGTATAAATTCCAGAAATTATTCTAAAAAATATAAAATGATCAGGCAGGAAGCGAAGTCAATTAATCTGACAGTTGATTGACACAATGTGACACAATGACAATTTTTAATTGACAACGACTGTCAATAACCCCGCATGGCTGTCAATGTCAACAAAAAACTGTTCAAGTTAATTAGAAAACGGTTCGAAACGAATTAAAAATGATTTTGATTTTATCTGAAAGTCCCAAAGCCTGGGATCTTGTACTTTTTGGGAGTGATGGAGGGATAAATGGCATTATTTATTTTATCTGAGCGTACTTCAGACACTTCAGATGTTGGTTTTCAAAACGTGTAATGTAGATGCATACTGTCATTTTTTCATACGTCATCATTGACAGAAATCCTTACTAATATTATAAATCGGAAATTGAGTTTGTTTGTTTGTTTGTTCCGCTTTCACGCCGTAACTACTGAACCGATTGCTTTGAAATTTTGCAGACGTAAAGTTAGACGTTCGGTTTAAATAATAAGGTACTTTTCATCCCGAAAAAAAATGACGTTCCCGAGGGAATATTCGCTTTATCTTTATACTGCAATATAACCGAATTCCACGCAGGCGAAGCCGCGGGCGGAAAGCTAGTTGTAAATAAATTTGTATATTGCACTCACAAGAATTTTAACAACATTTCATGTTTAAAACTTCCTAAAATGTTGATACTATAATAGATTTTAAATTTAGTTCTAGCGATACTTACACTGTTGAATTTGATATGCAGTTAGTTTATGATGGTCTCAAATAGTTTAAGAATAAAATCAGCACGCTCACTCACACACGCACAAACTATAACGAAACGGCAAAACTCACACAGATGAACCGTTTCCATGTTGCTTTTCGCGGTACTAAAGCGTCGTTGAACTTATTTTCATTTAAAATCTGTGTAATGATTGCTATTTTTCTTGATCTAGTGATTTAAAATCTAGTTTAGTGTTGTTGACGTCTGTAGATATTGTCGCTGACAGCACTGCAGTGTGTTTTTACCGTCAATAAGCCTGTGAAACTATAATGGCGTGCCTGGGGCGAATGCACTAGGCTCATTCTCGTTACAAAATAGGACTTTGCTCGAATCATATCAAGACGTTCTTTTTTCTGGTTATTTTTTCAGCAACAGTCCTACTGACGGATCTTTTTACGATATTTGAAACATTTGTGGTGAATTGAGGTGCCGTGCTAAAAAGGAAATTAAGTTTTTCGATGTTCTCAGTTTGATTATGAATCAAGGAGACCGCCTATCACCCATTTTGTCAGAGTGCCTATTACGCTTGTCTGCCTTCGAATTGGCATAACAATGTCGCGGTGAGTGTCTGCGAACTGTTTTAATTCATAATTTGACTGTTTGCTGTAGATTACATTATTTTTATTGTGCAAATAATTGAATAACCTATTTCACTCGAAATTGTGAACTTCATTTGGATTTTTTTGTTTCAGCATGCTAACCTAGCTACGCTCTGACTCTTGTATTTCGACGATCGTGCTTTGCCGTTATACTGCTCTTTTTTATATCCGTCAAATACGCGGTCATCAGAATTTATGAAATACGACAATTTTACATAATCTATGAATAATTCGTGTGTTTGTAACAAATGAAGGTGTTGAACGCCTGAATCGATTAAAAATGGATGAGTCTGAAGAAAATATGAGTACTGAAGATGTCCAGAGTCTTGACAGTCCTTTTTCTGTCAAAAGTAAACCAAAGAAACGATCGCTGGTCGAACGGGAACTTGAGACAAACCTGACAGCTCGAGTGACATCTCCAGTGACTGGAGAAGGTACGAGCACAAGCCGGTATGGCAGAGCTCGACGACTGAAGACTGAAAATGATATCGACCTGGAAAAAATCATGAAACCTCTGAAAATTGATACTAAAACTCAACCGCAGGCTTACAAAATGCATGCCTCTAATTCCCCAATACGAAAGGAATCTCCAAAACGAGCCGTCTCTGTTGCCTCGAACATAGAAAATCAGATCGAGAACATTTATCATGAAAATATGTCTCTGAGCCGTTTCGGTTCAACTGAGGACCCCAAGGCACAATCACCTGCAAAGAAATTCACTAAAATATACATAAGGAAAGATCTGATCCAGAAACCTGATACCGACACAGTTGTACTAATTAAAAACATGTTCTCCCCTGCCAACAAGTCTTCTCATTTGAACAACATTCTAGAAAGATCTTCAGAGAAGTACAGTTTAAATGGCCATGGGAAACGCAATGGCTTTCCGGACACTTCCTCAGTTGTTAAAACTCTGGATTTTGATGGGAAAAAGAAGAAGAAAGATGTAAAGGAGATCAAAGAAAAGACAGTGGCTAAGAATGAACTATTTGAGCTAGAGGCTGGTTGCGAGTATCAGGTTGGAGACTTGGCTTGGGCCCGTGTCGGCACTTACCCATTTTGGCCGTGCATTGTTACTCGGGAACCGTTTACTGACATGTTCGTTAAGAAAAAGTGTAAGTAATCAATTCTTACAATTTATGTTTACTGTTTTAATTCATGGTGCTGAGCAAAGGCATTTTCAACACTCAATCAAATTTGAATGGATGGCACTGGATTTTTGAATTCATGTGCTCTGCCTACCCCTCTTGGGAATACGGGTGTGAGGATATGTATGTATGTATATATGTAGTCAACTTTAGCTCTAGTACAAACTTACAAAGTAATCTCATGGTAAAATTAATTGTACTTTTTTCTTCTAAAGTATATTTGATTTCATTGAAATGGCATAGAAATTGTAAGAATGTTGAGTCCATTGTTTTAAACTTTTATATAAAGTATCTGAATCAATGGCATTGTAGGTATTATTAAAAATGAAACATGCAAATTTTGTATGTAACTATTAAACAAGTAAAAGACATTTCCTAAGTTATTTAGAAATGCTAAAAATATTAATTTTAATGATGCTAAACATCCATACATATTTGTGACATACTCATATTAATCATTTAACATTTTTAATCACTTACCTATCGCTACCATTTAATAGGTAGTATTTGGAGTGATACCTATCAAATGAATACATTCACATTTTAACAATCTTTATCTGAAAGTGCCTAGTCATCTATAAATTAAACATTGTAACATTACATTGTGGAATTCTAGATTATTTACAATAGTAGTGTAAAGGCACATATTATAGATCTAATTTTCATTGCCCACATATTCCCAAATGGGAAGACACCAAACATAACTTAAACCAGTGTTTTTCAATCTTTTTGACTTCGCGACCCCTTTACAGGTTGAAATATTCTGGCGACCCCCTTGTGACGTAGAAATGTCAATATATTTTTTAATTATTTTAACATACTTCCATAGTTTTAAAAAAAGAGAAATAGACTGCAATTATAAAATGATTTGATTATTAACGTTTTCATTCAAAAGCACATCCTTCTCACTAAAATTGCGTGTTTACTGTGTAAGAATCTCGACTTTTTCTTAGCCGGGCGACCCCCTGAGTAAGTCGTCACGACCCCCCAAGGGGTCGCGACCCACAGTTTGAAAAACACTGACTTAAACAAAACCATGACTATTTCACGTGTCCATTTTTACGTACAATAGATCACGCCTGTAATGCCATATGAGGTAGGCAGAGCATACGAAACGCTACACAGACAAAACCACTTTTGTGGCCACTTGTAGCATATATTTTTAGATTTTTAGTTTGTAGGCATAATAGTGACCGGTTGCTGTTGCCCAATATACCTCAACCTAATCCATCATCTATAGTCCCCAGCATTTAACATGACAAGATTCTTACCCCCACTACTTACAATCATTCCAAGTTAGATTTCTGAGACTGTATGGTAGAACTAAAGTAGTTTTACTCTAAATCTGTCACCACAATTTGATTTATAACCTGTTTTTATGTAACCATGTGTTTAAATCTTCCAGTGTTTGGCCGCATTGAGCATGATGTCATCCATGTAACATTCTTCGGAGACAACGGCCGCCGGGGCTGGATTGTGGACAATATGCTGAGGAAGTTCCATGGAAGGCCCGAGTTTGAGGGTGCCCGTGCCAAGTTTACACCTGAGGTGAGTTTTAATAAAATAAGTACCATATGAGTTGATTTGAAACCATAGAGAATAGACCAACTAGAGAAATAATGATGGCCACCCAATTCCACAAACCGTCAGTTTATTTGAACTTGCAAACTGTCACAGAAACTGTAAAGAGCCAATAACCAATGAGGAAAAAGCCACTGCGTTACGCATGATCTTGGGCCTGCCAATAGAGGACAATGAACGCCTCCATGCTTTGGCGAAATCGTCTTCGAACAAATTCAATGACATTAGTAATTAGTACTCTATAGGTTCTGTCTTCTATGTTTGAAACATGTGGGCTTCAAAACAAAACTTAATTGTAAAACTACCATGAGACAGACTCGTTGTGAAATAAACCAGATATACTCACGTTTTTATATTAAGATTAATTAAATGGCTTGAAACATGTCTAGCTAATCTTGCTATAAAAACGTAAGTAGATCTGTTTTACAAAATTTGAATAGATTTTTTTTTTAATAGCAATAGTCACTCATACATATTGTGGAGGTAACTTTCGTTACGCAAAGAAATCCATCTTGATTTTGTTTTTATTAACCCTTAATTTTATCAACTATTTTTCTGAAAACAACCCATTTAATGCTTTATCATTTAGTGATACTTTACCATGTTGTTTTTAATTAATTATATTAGGAATCTATATTGATTTATATTGTCACATAAAACACTAAAAAACACCACACAACAAATTAAATCAGCCAAACAAACCGCTCCGCGTCATTCCAGCCAGGCGCAGGCGTTTTTAATGTGGTTTTGAATTATCTCGAAGTTTCGACCGCGTTGGTGATTCGGAAAGAGTAGTCTACTCGTGACTATGGTCGCTATAACGCGGTCGAAACTTAGAGATAACTAAAACCATATGAAATAAGTGCCTTAAGTTGTTAGTTTTGGTCCAGACACTAAGTTGCAAGGTTTTTTGTTGTGTTGGTAAGTTACAAACACTAGAACAAATCTTAGTTATATGCCAGTAGCTATACAGCATTGCTGTTCAACGGGCTCTTTATTTTCAGCCAACATGCCCTTCAGACGTGTGTAGTTTGTTAACAAACCTAACCTATCTATTCTTCTACTCTTGCGGAATAAAAGTGATTTCAGACTAAAGTGGTGTGACCACATTTTTAGGTCTCAATCGACCAAAAAATAATAAGTTTTTGGCTTTGAATAATTCTCGTAAATACTCGTAAATAGCTGTTTATAGTGACTTATTCAAAGGCTAAATTTTATTCTCTGGTTGTATCAATGCTTTACACTCATCGTCTTACCATACTCATTATTTCATAGATTATTTTTATGTTTTTTTAAAGAAGTAAAATAATAATACTAGTTAGTTGTTTCCTACAAATCCATGGATTTCACTTATTGCTGACCCCCGTCAACTATTAACATTGCATTTTAAGTTTACAGTTGACCCCTGTTTAATACAACTGACCGTGTCAATGAAAGCTCAATTTAAAGTGGATGCTTTTATTTACCTTTTCTTTCTTTACTCAAATTGTCGCGATCGGTGTTGCCACTAAATTTTTTATTAGGGTTCCGTACCCAAAGGGTGAAAACGGGACCCTATTACTGAGACTTCGCTGTCTGTCTGTCTGTCACCGGGCTGTATCTCAGGAACGGTAAGAGCTAGGCAATTGAAATTTTCAAAGATAATGTATTTCTGTTTCCACTATAACAACAAATACTAAGATCAAAATAAAAATCATAATTACAAAAAACATGTTTTTTTTCGCTTTTTCTGGTAAGGAAAAGGAACCCTTCATGCGCAAGTCCGACTCTTTTATTTTATGTTGTATGAAAGTAGAACAATAGTCACTGGTTGACAGCCTTTAATATGCCTATTCGGTTATTTATTCCATTTAAAGTTATTTAATTACAAAAAAATTAACAATTCCAATTGTCATTTAGGGGTATGATGGTGAAACTAATTTACCGGTTAAAGTAAACTGTAAATTATACTTAATGAATGAGGAAAGAAATATATCTGTGTACCAACAAACCAATTAATTATAGACCCAAATGAACCAAAAATTTCCTTCGCCGAGCAATGCAATGTCACTATGACGTTTACTGTAATTATAATATGTTCTCTGGTGTACAGTTGTTGAAGCTAAATAGTGATAAAACAATACGTTACTGATTTCAGGCCAAGAAAAAGGACCCGAGATATTACGCGGCGCACTTCGTGTCAGAGAAAAAGCAGCCTCTGTGGAATATATCCGTCGACGAGGCAGAAGCTCTCATGCGCGAACCGAAGCGTCTCCGCATCGACTTGCTCCACGAAATGCTAGAAAAGGCTAGAGCTAGCAAAACCACACCTAAAAGAGAAAAAGGGGGGAAAATAACTAGAACGGACAGCGATGTGTCATTAAGCGAGAGTTTATACGACACGTTATTCTCCGAAGATGATGCAAAGACAGACGATAATAAACGCGCGAAAAAGTCTAGGAATACATCTCTAGATGTATCTGAAGTCGTCACGGCTTGCCTTGACAATATGGCTGCCAAATCTGGCATAATCAAAATACAGAAGCAATCCCACATGGACAGGTGGCTCCAGAAAGCTAAATCCAAAACACCAGAGAAAACTCAACCAAAATTGGTTGTGAAGACAGAGAAGGAAAAGAGGAAAGACAAGACGAAGAAGCTAAAAGATACGAGGAAACCAAAGAGGAACGAATCTCTTAGTTCTGAGAAGAATCTTCTCCCATATCAAAATGAACATGATTATAGTAGCGTTAATTATGAGAACCACAATGTTAATGATAGTTTTAATATAAAAACTGATGTTGATGAAGTTTATGAGGATAAAGTTAACGATAGTCATAATGAAGTCACAGATAAAGTAGACGGCCTTAATGTAGAAGACTGTAATCAAGACGATATAATAACGACCGTCGTCAGTGACGACATTAATATGAATGACATGGAAAACGTAAACAAGGTTGAGAATCCAGAAGCAGATAACTTACCAGTTGTAAAGGACAGTTTGCTAGGTACTGTTGAAACTAATGCAGGGAACAGTATCAGTTCCAACGAAAGTGAACAAATGGAATCGCTACTGAAAAATGATATTTTATCTAATGTCGGACTACAACCAAGGCGGAGTAAACGAAAGAGACAATCTGATATGGAAAAAAGTAAAAGTGTTGAAAATAACAATGATAGTGCTAACATCATTATTGATACAGATGTTGCACAAAGGAGATCTGATACTGTGGAAAGCCATGATGTGGAAGTCACAGTCAAAGCAGAAAGCCTTTCAAATGATTCGGAAGACTGCTGGCTGGATAATATTACAACAGCTGTAGATACTGAAGATGTTGTGAATGAAGTTGAGCATTTAAAGGCTGTCAGTGAAATTTCTGATTCTATCAATGAAAATGTTCCAAATAGCAATGCAATTCATGAAGAGAGTAACACCTCAATTAAACCTGCGGAAGTGGAGGCTGAAGTAGAACATCAAAATAGCGATTTTTTGTTAAACCCAGGGTTAAAACCCAGACGAAGTAAACGAAAAAGACAGTCAGATGTAGATAAAACTAACAATGTTATTGAAAAAAATAGTAACACTGTAGAGAAAAGTAAAAGTGTCTCAGATAAACATGCGACAGAACCATCTAAAATAGAACCTATTGAGACAACCCAAAATCCTGAGACTGAAACCACAGCAAGCGATCGGAATATTATCAATAGTAATACTGATCACCGAGAAAATGTGTTAGATAGGGACAAAAAAGATGCAACAGAAACAGTCTTAGAAATAAATAAAAAAGATAAACCTGGTATTGAGGAAGAAGATAAAGATAAGTCTAATAAACACGCCGATCACAGAAATTTAATTCCATTGAATGGTCCTAGACCAGTGGTCGTTATCGAACCGCTGAACATTTCAAATTTCGAGTCCTGTAAAATGATCAAAGCGGCCAAACTGAAAGATGAGGAATTGTTTATGTTGAAGAAACATGATGCTGCTATGAATGACAGTGGCACAGAAAAAGCCAAAGTAGATAATATTGAAGTAAATAAAGACACTTTAGCTGTAGATATAGTAGATGGTGGTATTACAGAAACAAATGAATCGTCTAACAAAGATACTGTTGTAAAAAAGTCTAATGACGAAAAAGACTTTGAAAACCAGACTGATGAAACATTAGCTGTAACCAATGAAAAATTTTTGGATGACAATTGCCATAATGATACAGAAAACAAAGACGAGCCTGAAAAAATGGACGTTGATGATGAAAATTTTCATCTTACTAATGAAAAAGATCAAATAGAAAACACTGAACCTGAAAGTATGACAAAAGATAATTCTAGTTTACTCCAAATTAATCTAGAAGTGGCGTCGAATGATAAATCGTGTAATGTCGATGAATCTATCGATACTAATGTCGCTAACGTATCTTCAAGCGAGGAAATAAATAAACTTAATGAGAAATTAAACGTTGTTATTGGAGAAGATACCTACGTCTTCGACAGGACTTTGTCTCAAGCTTATGATGAAATTGATTCAGATAATGGTGACGAGGCTAATGATGTAAATAAGCCATGCGATGACGAAGTTCTAGATGAAAATGTTGGTGAACTTACTGTAACTTCGTCGCATGGAAAACATTTGCCGCCGGTCAATGAAGATGTATATTTAAAGGAAAAATCAAAGAAAATCGAAGAAAATATTGAAAAGCCTCCTGGTGATCTTGTAGCAGAAAAGGAAAATGACACTGACCAAATTGACTCAAAATATGATGTTAATGTCATTGAAAGTAGTGAGCTAATTAGTTGTAAAACTATTGAACAGGAATGTAGTGAAATAGAAAAAGAGCTAAATAGCGAAATCATGGGAAACGATATGCTACCCCATTTGATGGATGATGAAAGTATTCCTATGTTAAATGGGGACGCTAATATAGTGCCAGATGATAAATTTGTCGAAAAAACGAAAGAAACAAATGACCAGGAAGGTCTCGAAGCTACTAAAGCTGAAACAAAAGAACATACGGAGAAGAAACGATCACCAAAACTGAGCTTGAACAGATCAAAGAATCATTCACCAAAAGAAAACGTTAATGATACAGAACCTCCCAAGCATTTTCTTGTAAACAATAATTCAAATCAAGATAATGTTGTATATGACAAAGAAAATAATGAAGACAGACATGATTCAAAAATTAGTGATCAAGTAGATTTCGAAATGCTTATTGACAATGAGCAAACAAAAGCACAAATTCCAAAAATGAATGGGTTTCTTGAAAATTCTAATAGTTCAAACAATAAAGTCAAAGAAGAAGACGGTGACACTATTTCTATGAAATCTGAGGACAGTGGGGTGTCAATCACTAGGCGTAAAGTGCGCTCCAAAGAAAAACCAGGCATGGACGACCCAGAGTTCTTGAAATATCTAGAATTACGCCAAGACGCGTTAATAGATGAGCAACCAGAGTTAACTAGTCAAGAAATCGTAACTTACCTTTACCAAACATGGCTTTACGAGGAAAGCAACAAGTCTGATAGAAAAAAAACCGATGAAGCTGAACAGTCTAATTTAGTCAAGGGTTTAAACCAAGAACCACCGCCGCCAAAGAAAGCCAAGAAGAAGCCTAAAGTCGAGAAAGAGACTAAAGATACTAAAGAACCTAAAGAATTAATCACACAAGATATACGAGATTTTATGCCCAAAGATAAACCCAAGAGAAAAGCGACACAGTCTAAACCGTACTACAACGAAGAGTTCTCAGACCTAGAAGAAGAAGATTTGGAAACTTTCAGCATATTCGATAAAGAAACACTCGCGTCGAACGAAGAAGGTGAAGAGATCGACGAGGTCGAACTGTATTTCGAAAAGCTGACCAAACCAAAGCCTAATGTTTTCAAAGGTTACGTCAGAGAAAAGGTTTGTGAGATCTGTGAGAAAACGGAGAATCTTGTCAAATGTAAAAGTTGTCATGGGACTTTCCATCCAGACTGTGTTAAGAAAGAAGAACAAATCATAGAAGTACCAGTGGTTACTAGGGGGAGAAAGAAAAAGAAGAAGCCTAGAGGGCGCAAGCCTAAAGGTTACGACGAATCTCTGCTAGACTCTGAGAGCCAAAGCGACGAGAGATCTCAAGACGCTAACCTGTCAGAGGAACTCAACATGTCAATGGAAGACGAAGAATCTCATTTAACAGTCGACGCGGCACAATTCGAAGCTCAGTTAGAATTGAAGATAAAAGAAATATTGGCAGAACAAGCAGACGATTTCGAAAGCGACCAAGAAGTGTGTTGGGACGCGCCACCGGGCCAATGCGAAATAGTCGATGTGAAACACAAGGAAAAACCAATAGATTACTCGGATTTCAAATGCCACAATTGCGAGAAATACGAAACGCCAGTATGTTTTGTCTGCAAATCGAACAAATCTCCTAAAACTATGACAGAGTCGAGGCAAAAGTGCCAAGTGGCGCATTGTCACAGATACTACCACTTGGAGTGTTTAGAGTACTGGCCGCAAACTCAGTTCAATTCTTGGGAGCCTTCAAAAACTAATAAAAAAGTCATAGAGTACATAGAAGCATTGTCGTGTCCGAGGCATGTGTGCCACACTTGTGTTTCAGACGACCCTAGAGGGTGTAAGACGAGGTTTTGTGGGGATAAGTTGGCTCGGTGTGTGAAGTGCCCAGCGACGTATCACTCGTTCACGAAGTGTCTCCCAGCTGGCACGCAGATTCTGACCGGATCGCAGATCATATGCCCTAGGCATTATGAGCACAGGTGAGTTCACACACATTTTTCATAAATACATACAGATGTACCACAAATATTAGTTACATTGGCAATCTTCGGCCTCGTTGACGAGCAGACAACGTATGAAATCGAATGTATGATCAATTCAATGAAAACCTTACAACTTTAAGCGTGAGGTTGAATAATGAGGTTGATGAAATCTTTCTTTCTCGCTCATCTCGCCAAGCAAAATGGCATCTTGCGCCGTTTATTAGCTAATGCCCGTTAAAGATTTTCCTGAGCTATAGCACTGCATTATGATTGGCTGAAAACGTATTCAAATAAGGCGTTCTGCTACGTAGGTAGAGCACACCAAACCCTACACGGATCAGCTACTTATAGTAATTTACTTAGGTTTTAAGTTAAGGTATAATAGTGACAGGTTGCTAACCTTTCGCCTAAGCATACTTAAGACTTCCTTAGCCACTTACCACACCCAAGGAAGGAACTGAAAGGTGTTATCCTAATCCTGCCACCACTTACCACACTTGTTCTATGTAATCTATACTAATTGTTTGTTTATTTGTTTGAACGCGCTAATCTCAGGAACTACTGGTGCGAATTAAATAAATCTTTTGTGTTAAATAGACCATTTATCGAGGAAGGCTTTAGGCTATATATAACATCACGCTGCGACCAATAGAACCGAAGAAACAGTGGAAAATGTGGATAAAACGGGGGAAATTTTTCACTGTTCCACGCGGACGGAGTCGCGGGCACAGCTAGTAAATTAATATTTATATCTTTTTCTATGTCACCCGCAGAGCTGGCAAGGTCCCCTGTCACGTGAACACGGGCTGGTGCTTCATCTGCGCTTTGGGTGGTACCCTGATATGCTGCGAATACTGCCCGACTTCCTTCCACGCTGAATGCTTGAACATCAAGCCTCCGGAAGGTAAGGAGTTTATATTGGTGACTCGTGGTATCTAGGTAGTGTTTGAGGATTGACAGTGTTTTTCTGTTGTGTAAAAGAAACCAATAAGAAATAAAACTATTGTCAGACTCACTCATAGTGATTTAAAATGGATCTACGGTCTGTTCGAGAGTAGATCGAAATGTTTCGGGCCAATTCGTGACGGCAAATCTGATCTGGAGCAAAGCGCCACGACGGCAGATAAAATCTTAGTCCTAGCTATGTTAGATATAAAGACGTGCGTGAATTCGTCTTGTTTCAATATTAATCTTTTCAACCATATAATTTATGCATGTTTAAGACGTCGGTTATTGTAAAACTATATTATGATGTCGAAATTCTTAATGTTAACCTTAACGGTATTCTTAACGTCAACTTTCCAAGATCATCGGAAGTCTTGATTTAAATTAATATTTCCATTGTTACTTTTCAGGAAGCTACATGTGCGAAGATTGTGAAACTGGACGTCTTCCCTTATACGGAGAGATGGTGTGGGTGAAACTAGGACATTACAGGTGAGCCTTCCGAAGTGTGTCGCACAGACGTAGCTTTATGTGTATGTTACCTCTATGTAGAATAAATGAAAACCATGTCTTCATTCGTATTTTCCGCGTGTGGCCATGTGGTGTCGTTTTTAAATAGCTAGTCAAGGTAGATTTTATGCGACAGGCTAGCTACTTGTCACTATTGTACTTCTAAACTTGAAACATTTTTAATTTCATTTCGATCAGCATAGTTTGTTGTCATTGAAACAAGAGGCTAGAATGCATACAACGTGTCCCTAGCCTATGGACACAGAATGAAAACCCTA